>WNWK01036134.1:0-19344 GCA_009830355.1 Cherax destructor | reverse complement strand
ACTAAACCCATACTATTTGCAGATGACACTAAAACGTTATTCCCACCCAAGCCCAGACATACAAGCCAACACTGTAAATACTGAATTGCAAAAAATATCTACCTGGATGATGACCAAAAACTTATTTCTCAATATTGAAAAAACCCTATTTTATCCAGTTTAAACAGACCCAAAAACGCCCCAATTTAACATAATGATAAACGGTCCCCTATCACAAAACTCACAGAGGGAAAATTTTTGGTTTGGGGAATTTTCCATCTTGGAAAAAAAGGGTTGGCCCTTCCAAAATTTCCAAGAAAAAAAACAAAAAATTTTAACCAAAACAAAAACAAAACAAGGAAAGGGCCCCTTTCAAAAACCTTTGGGGGAATACTATCCAAGATACGGTACTATTTTTCCACAACCAGCTCCCCTTTACCCTATATCACTCACTCATTTATTTTTTTACCTCCCCTTTGGAATCGGGCCATTGGGCTTTTACATCAATAACTCATCTCAGACCACTAATAACACAACAAAAGGCAGCAGTTAGAATGATAACAAATTCAACCCGACAAATACTCCACCAATATTCAAAAACCTAAACTTACTCACCATACAAGACATTCATACTTTTTACTGTGCCTATTACATACAAAGAACACTTTATAAATATTAACCCACCACTAAACTTCCCCTTTTCCCAAATTTTTAAACAGGACACATGACCATAACATGGGACACAGACACCCTCAAAGTTCCCCGTTCCATCAACACTATGAAAAAACTCAATGCATATAAAAGGCACGAAAATTTGGAATTCATTACCTGTCATTCCCAAAGAAACCCTGCCTGTCCCCCAAACCCCCAAAACAATAAAAAACACCTTCTCACCCAAACCTAAATGCTCAATATCAAACTTTCCCCCAACAAAGTAGAATAATCACTTAAATGAAAAAACCTGATTAATCACTTAAATGAAAAAACCTGTTATGAATAATACATACTAATTTGTTTCAAATAAAATTTACATTATAATGACCACTAAACTGTAACTGCAATGAATTAATTGTTTTAAATTGTTTTTTCTCACTAAATTTAAAGTTGCATTGCTAAAATTTAATTTTTATTTCAACTTATATTAAACTTTATAACTTAGATACACAATTATACTTTTTTTTTTTAAACCCTTTTTTTACCGTTTCCCAGAATGCCCGCAATGCACAGCATATTAGGGGTTTTGGGTTTTTTTTTTTTTTTTTCCCCCCCTAGTAACTTTTACCCTTTAAAAAAAATTTTTTTTTTTTTTTTTTTTTTTTTTAAAAAATTTTTAAAAATTTTTTTTAAAAAATTTTTTTTCCCTTTTTTTTGGGTTTTTTTTTTTTTTAACCCTTTTTTTTTGGGGGGGAAAAATTTTTTTTGGGGGGGCCCCCCCTTTTTTTTGGGGGGTTTTTTAAAAAAAAAAAAAAAACCCCCCTTTTTTTTCCCCCCAAAAAAAAAAAAATTTCCGTTTTCCCCCCCCCTTTTTTTTTTTTTTTTAATTTTTAAAAAAACCCCCTTTTTTTTCCCCCCGGGGGGCCCCCCCCCTTTTTTTTTGGGGGTTTTTTTTTAAAATTTTTTTTTAAAAAGCTTTCCCCCCCTTTTTTTTTTTTGGGTTTTTTCCCCTTTTCCCCCTTTTTTTTTTTTTTTTTTTTTAAATAACCCAAAAAAAAAAAAAAATTTTTAAAAAATTTTAAAAAAAAAAAAAGGGGGGGGGAAAAAAAAAAAGGGCCCGGGGGGGCCCCCAAAAAAGAAAAAGGGGGTTTTTTCCCTTTTTTTTTCCCCCCCAAAAAAACCCCAAAAAAAAAAATTTTTAAAAAATTTTTCCCCAAAAAAATTAAACCCCCCAAAAAAAAAACCCCCCCCCCCCCCCGTTTTTTAAAAATTTTTTTTTTTTTAAAAAGGGGGGGTTTTTTTTTTCCCCGGGGTTTTAAATTTTCCTTTGGGCCCCCCCTTTAATTTCCCCCCAAAAGGGTGGAAATTTTTTTTTAAAAAAAAGGGCAATTCCCCCCAAAATTTTTTTTTTTGGGAAAAAAAAAAAGGGAAAAAGGGGTTTTCCCCGTTGGAAAAACAGTTTTTGGGGGAAAATAACCAAAAATTTTTTTAGTTTTTAAAAAAAAATTTTTAAAAAAAATTTTTTTTTTTTTAAAAAAAAAAACCAAAAACCCTTTTTTAAAAAAAATTTTTGGGGTTTTTTTTTTTTTTTAAAAAATTTTTAAAAAAAAAAAATTAAGGGGAAAAAAAAAAAAAAAAAGGCCCCCGGGGGAAAATTAAAAAAAAAAAAAACCCCTTTTAAAAAAAAAATTTTAAAAAATTTTAAAAAACCCAAAAACCCCCCCCCCAAAAAAAATTTTTTAAAAAAATTTTTTTGGGGGGGTTTTAAAAAAAAAAAAAATTTCCCCTTTTAAAAATTTTTTTAAAAAAAGGGAAAATTTTTTTTTTAGGAAAATGGTAATTGGGAAAATTTTTTTTTTTGGGGTTTTTCCCCCCCGGGGGCCCCCTTTTTTTTTTTGGGAATTTTCCTTAAAAAAAAAAAAAAATTTTTTTTGGAGGTTTTTTCCCCCAAGGAAAATTAAAATTTAAAAAAACCCCCAAAAACCCCTGGCCTTTTTAAACCTTTTTAACCTTTAAAAAATTTTTTTTTTAAAAAAAAAAAAAAAAATTTTTTTTTTAATTTAAAATTTTTTTTTTTAAAAATTTTTTTTTTTTTTTTTTTTAAAAATTTTTCAAAAAAAAAAAGGGGAAAACCCCGGAAAGAAAAAGGGGGGGGTTTTTTGGGGAAAAAAAAAAATTTTTTTTTTAAAAAATTAAAAATTTTTTTAAAAAAAAATTAAAAAAATTAAAAAAAATTTTTAAAAAAATAATTTTTAAAAAAAAAAAAAGGGGGGTTTAAATTTTTGGGTTTTTTTAAAAAAATAAATTATTTTTAAAAAAAACCCGGGTTTTAATTTTCCTTTTTTTTTTTTTTTAAAAATTAAAAAAAATTTTAAAAATTTTTTATTTAAATTTATAATATGAGTAGGGGTAACATAATAATAATAATAATAATAATAATAATAATAATAATAATAATAATAATAATATTTTATTTCAATGCATTTACAAGTGTACAATGTTATTGGTAGTTACAAATATAATACAATTATAAACTGTAATGCAAGAGAGCCACTGGCATGCCATGGCATTAGGGGCAGTTTATTCTAGAGACTTATTCACTAAGTACTTAATGCTAAAGAAATGATTGAGTTTATTCTAGTTCTATATTATTTAAATTATTTATTCTAGAGACTTATTCACTAAGTACTTAATGCTAAAGAAATTATTGAGTTTATTCTAGTTCTATATTATTTAAATTATTAAATGGTTATACATACTATTTAAAGACAATACAAGAGAAATTGGTTGAGTTTAATCTAGTTGTAGAATTTATTTCAAATTACAGTATGTTGATGCTATACTAGTATAATAACAATACTAGAAATAGTTTTTAGAGTTTCATCTAGGTATATATTTTATTTCAAATTAAGAAAATGATGATACTATAAGATTTTAAATGACAATATGATGATATAAGATTGCAACAAGTGTTAAGGAGGATGACATTTCAAAATGAGATCTTCTTATAAAATAATATTGGGTTTGGAAGTTTGTTACAGTATGAGTATTTAGTATAGGTGAGTAGGTGACTTTTGAGAAGAGTCTTGAATTGATTTTCGGACAAGGTTAACTTGATATTTACTGGTAATGAATTCCAGATTTTGGGGCCCTTTATGTGCATAGAATTTTACATTGGTTAGTATGGACTCGGGGTATGTCAAATAGTGATCTGTGTCTTGTGTCATGTTCGTGGGACCTATTAAAGTTGTTGAGGAGAATTCTGAGCGCAGGGTTAATATTAGCATGTAGAGTTTTATGTGTAGAAGGCACATGAATAGGTATGAATATTTTTTATGGTGAGTAGTTTTAAGGTTCTGAATATAGGTGAGTATGCTGTCTAGAGTGGGAATTTGTTATCATCTGACTGCAGCCTTTTGCTGGGTTATGAGTGGTCTAAGGTGATTTAATGTTGTTGACCCCATGACAGATTCCATAGTGAGATAAGGGTAGATAAGAGAATGATATAGTGCAATGAGAGCTGGTTGAGGCACATAATAGCGTATCTTAGATAATATACCTACTGTCCTTGAGATTTTCTTGGAAATTTGTTGTATGTGTGTTTGGAATTTAAGACTACTGTCAAGGATTCCTAGAATTTTCCCTCTGTGAGCCTTGTGATGGGTGAACCATTTAGCGTTATGTTAAGTGGAACATTTGTAGCTTTGTTTCCAAACTGAATGTAGTAGGTCTTGTCCGTATTGAGAGTAGCTTATTTGTCATCATCCATGTTGATATTTTCTGTAATTCGGCATTAACTGTGTTGGCTAGTCGACTGGATTTGGGTGAGAGAAGACATATGTTGTGTCATCTGCAAACAAAATGGGTTTGAGTAGTTGTGATGCATTCGGTAGGTCATTTATGTAAATGAGGAATAGGAGTGGCCCCAGGACACTACCTTGAGGGACTCCGACTGTAATTTGTTGTGTGGAGAGGTTCTCTCCATTTTGTGTTCACTGTACTGACTTCTGTTGCTAGTACGACTTTAGGTAGTTGAGGGGTGCCCCCTATACCATAGTGCGCTAGTTTTGTGAGCACAAATCATGGTCGACTGTATCAAATGCTTTATGTAGGGTCTATGAAGATTCCCAGGGAACCTCTTTCTTCTCAAGTGGTGTATATTAACTCTAACATGTGTGTTATAGCATCGTTTGTGCTCTTGTTGGTCCTGAATCCAAATTGACAGGGTTTAGTACATTGTGTGAGACAGTAGGAATAGATCTGTTTATGAATTACGAAGATTTTAGAAAGCAGTGGTAAATTTGAGATTGGTCTGTAATTGTTCAAGTCAGTTTGGTCACCTCCTTTGTGGATCGGGACCCTAGCTATTTTGAGAATTGATGGAAGGTTGAAGATTCAATGGATTTATTGAATAATGCTGCTATATTGGTGACAGTACATGTGTAGCTTTTGTACATAAAGGTGGTAAGCTGTTTATGTCTCCTGCTTTGTTTTTAAGGGTGTTGATTATGTGTGAGACTTCAATTGAGTTGGTAGAGCTAGGTAGGTGTATCTGGGTAGGTGTTGGTGAGGTAGTCTGTTGGCTAGTGTTCGAGCTTGGGATCCTACTGCTAGATTCTTTTCCTATGGTGGAGAAGAAAACATTAAGTCTGTTTGCTGTCTCAATTGGTGAGAGTAGGGGTTCGTCTGTTTTTGATAATTTGATGGTATTGTTCGTGGATATTTTTTTTATTTCCTAGAATTGTAGATAGGGTTTTCCAGGTCTTTTCATATCACCTTTTACGGTCGGGAGTCTGTAACATATTATTAAAAATTGAGATTATCGTATAGGAAAGTAACAATAGGCATTTTTCAAAGTAGTTTATAGTATGATCATTTAGGTTTGGTGAGTAGGTGGTTTTTGAGTTGAGTCTTAAATTGATTTTCAGACAAGATTATCTTAATATTTACTGGTAATGAATTCCAGATTCTGGGGCCCTTTATGTGCATAGAATTTTACATAGGTTGATATGAACACGGGTATATCAAAAAGTGATCTGTGTCGTGTGTTGTGGTCATGGGTCCTATTAAAGTTGGTGAGGAGAGTTTTACAGAGGGTTTATATTAGAGTGTAAGTTTTATATATGTAGTAGGCACAAGAGTAAGTATGAATGTTCTTTACGGTGAGTAGTTTGAGACTTTTGAATATTGGTGGAGTATGCTGTCTAGAGTGGGAATTTGTTATCATTCTGACTGGGGCCCTTTTTGTTGTGTTATGAGTGGTCTAGGTGACTTACGTTGTTGATCCCCATGCACAGATTCCATAGGTGAGATACGGTAGATAAGTGAATGGATAGTGCAAGGAGAGCTGATTGAGGTACAAAATAGTATCTTTGATAATATGCCTACTGTCTTCGAGATTTTCTTGGAAATTTGTTGTATGTGTGTTTGGAATTTAAGGCTACTGTCAAGGTGGATTCCTAGGAATTTTCCCTCTGTGAGTCTTGTGATGGGTGTACCATTAAGTGTTATGTTATGGAACATTTGTGACTTTGCTTCCAAACTGTATAGTAGGTTCTGACGTTTTTGGGACACTCATTTACTTAAAGATCTTTTTCTGCACTAATTGATGACTTTATTAGATCGTTTTCCTGTCTTTCTGTGAAATGTAAGCATAACACTGTTTTCCATCCTGGGTGCCAAGTAATCATGATTCTGTTATCTCTGATGTTGGTACTATTACATTTAAGTGGTCTTTTATGGTCTGAAGAGTAGCCTCTTTGCAGTTGGTATGGTTTATGCCACTTGGAAGGAGTGCACTGCTAATTATTACCGAGTTAGATAACTTATCTTACTCAGTTTTATCTTCTTGGTTAGAAAAATATTTGGTCAGCTGGGTATCCATGTTGGTCTTCCAGTCCTTGACAGCATCTTCAACCTTCGTGTTTAGGGATGTTATTTGCTCTGTATGGTTGGCTATGACTGATTGGAGGGTCTTTCCAAAATCAGCCATTCCAGCTGATGTAAACTTCTGTTCATGGCTAAGGATCTTGCTTTCAAGGTGGGCTAACTTAGTTTCATGCTTAGATAGTGTTGTACGAAGATTCATGTTTTTCCACAGTTAGGTTGGTGATGTATTACTTAAGAGTGACAGGATCATTTGTCATACCTGAGATCATTTCAGATGGATCAAATCCTATGAAGGCAGTGTGGTTTGAGGGAGATTCAGTCATGATTGGTGTTGTTGCTGTCCGGCGTCTTGGGTGGTGGTTGATAGGGTGAGGGAGAGTCAGAGTCATCCATTGTGTTTGTTGACGTGTTGCCTGGGGTGGTGGGGGTGGTGGATGATGCACCGGCATCCTTCTGGGTAGTCAAGGAGTTCTTGGTGATTTCTTGCTGTTCTTTTTTTTGCTTCTTCTATTATTAGGTCTCATAGTAGTACATGGGTTGTTGTAGATAAGACGTAGGTAACTATAGTGCTCAGAGCTGGGTAGGTGCTCGTCCCGCAGCGGGCTGTGTTTTGGGTTTGAATGGCACTCTCCACTTGGATCGATAATTTTCGACTTGATGGTCTTACTGTTGATATTCTTGAGTCATTCTGGGTTCTACGTGCGTTAGTGCAGTAGTACTGCAATTAGGGCCCTCATAGAGCGTTGGTGGGCTCTGGCTGAGGAAAATAACAGAGCTTGGGGGCCACTGCTTGCCTACTTAACTGCTAAATAAGCCACCATGGGCCCAAAAAAGCTCCTAGTGCCAGCCCTTTGGTAAAGAAAGTGGGAAAAACAATTGAAGTTAAGAAAGATCATAGAAAATATTTAAGTGGAGTGCATGTGCCGGAGCTCTCCCGGATGTATGGGAAGGCCCATTCAACCATTACTTCCATTTGTTGAAGAAAAAATCAAGGAAGCTGATGTTGCAAAAGGGTGAATATGCTAATGAAAAGTGATCGCAAATAATCAAAGAAGTTGAGAAGTTGTTGCTTTTGTGGATCAGACAAAAGAGATAGCAGGAGATAGTTTTACGCAGTCAATAATTTGCTAAAAGGCAAAAGGGAGCTGCATGACGATCTCATAAAGAAAAGTCCTGGAACAAGTGCTGATCTAGGTGAATTCAAGGCCAGCAAAGGCTGGTTAAAATTTTAAGAAGCGAAGTGGCATACAAATGTTGTAAGGCATGGAGAGGCTGCAAGTTCTGGCAAATGTGGCTGAAATTTGTGCACGAATTCAAGGGGTACATAGAGGCTGAACAATTCAAACTCCAACAAGTGTTCAATTGTGATGAAACAGGCCTCTTTGGAAGAAAAAGCCAAAGAGGACCTACATCACAAGGAGGAAAATGCATTGCCAGGACACAAGCCTATGAAAGACAGGGACCTCTGTTGTGTGGTAATGCTAGTGGGGATTTAAAGTGAAGCCTTTATCTTGTATCATCTGAAAATCCCAAAGTGTTCAAGAAAAAACAGTCACCAAGGCTAATTTGTGTGTGATGTGGAAGGCTAACAGTAAGGTATGGGTCACGGGGGAAATTTTCCTTGATTGGTTCAATGAAGTGTTTGGCCCCAGTGTGAAGAAATACCTCCTGGAAAATAAATTGCCACTTAAGTGCCTCCTGGTAATGGACAATGCTCCTTCTCATCCTCAAGACTTGTAAGAGCAAATGGTGAAGGATTTTAAGTTTGTCAGAGTGAAGTTCTTGCCCCCTAATACCACTCCTCTCCTCCAGCCCATGGACCAGCAGGTCATTTCAAACTTCAAAAAACTCTACACCAAAGCAATGTTTCAAAGGTGCTTTGACATAACCTCAGACTCTGAATTGACCCTAAGAGAGTTCTGGAAAGATCACTTCAATATCCTCCATTATATACGCCTTATAGGTAAGGCTTGGCAGGAAGTGACTTCCAGGACGATGAACTCTGCTTGGAGAAAATTGTGGCCAGATGGTGTCTCGACAAAGATTTTGAAGGGTTTGAGGCTGACCTGACATCCCTATGCCAGTTGTGGAAACAATTGTGGCATTGGGGACGTCCATGGGGTTGGAGGTTAGTAGTGAGGATGTGGAAGAGTTGGTGGAGGAGCACGATGAAGAGCTAACCACTACAGAGCTGCAAGAGCTTCATCTGCAACAGCAACAGACCACAGCTCAGAAATTGCTTCAGAGGAGGAGGAAGGGAGAGGGAAGAAGTTGCTTTCTTCAGAGATTAAGATGTGTGCAATGTGGACTAGGATGGAAAGATTTGTGGAGGAGCATCACCCTGACAAAGCTGTTGAGGCCGTGTGTGCGACATGTTCAATGACAATGTCTTGTCACATTTTAGGGACATTTTAAAGAACCGCCAGAAACAGACCTTTCTGGACAATTATTTTGTGAGACAAAGGTCCAGTGATTCTTAACCTGGTCCTAGTGGCATTAAAAACAAAGAAGGGAAGTAACCCCAGAAAAGGACTTGGTACCTGAAGTGTTAATGGAAGGGATTCCCTTCCAAACACTAGCAACTCCTCCTTCCTCTCCTCCTACCGACTTCCGTACATGAAGAACTCTTCAATAAAGGTAAGTGTCAAGTTATTATTGTTTAATTCTTTATATGTCATTGTTTTCTGTGTAATTAAATGTATATTTAATGTATAAAAAATTTTTTGTTAATACTTTTGGGTGTCTGGAACGGATTAATTTGATTTACATTATTTCTTATAGGAAAATGGTTTGAAAATCGTGAATTTTGAATTCTCGGCAGACTCTCTGGAACGGATAAATCACAATTTTCAAGGGTCCACTGTACGTATTTAATTCAGTATTTGGCATCATTACAAAGTGGGCAAGACAGCAGAGGGAGAAGGAGCAGTATGTCAGTAACTCATGATTCCCCATGATGCTTCACCCCACTATCAATAAATATTACCTACCTATCATATTTATTCCAGAATAATATTAGGTATAACATAAATAACGTCCAAGCAAAATAAAGATGCCCAAATTAATAAAAACTGACATTATATGGAGAGGTATTGAAGGGAGGAGGGCAGAGAGGGATAAAAAAAAAAGTGACCGAGAAAACGCTTATGCGCCTGAAGGGTAACTATAGAAAATCACTTTACCCTATGCAAAGACTGAAAAAAGTGCATTTAAGAAAAACAACAACTGCCAAGTAATCAGGTATGCAGACGCTTTCCTGGAACATCTCGGGAAATAAGTCATTGACCTATTTCATGCTGTATTACCATTAATAATACACAGATTGAAAGGAATTTCCAGCAAACATAAAAATGAATGTTTTAATTTTGGGTGGTGACAATTTTGAAGTGTCAGTAAGGTGATTCCTCGATTAGCGACGAAATCGCTTACCAACGGGGTCTTAGGCACCATCTCCATTGTTAAGTGAGGAGAGGCTGTATTAGCGTAATATACGACATTTAATGTGCTCAAGAGATTACATGAATTATTATTATGGCGCCAAGAACACACACACTCTTAATGATTTTAATGTGTACCTGCATGCCAGCACAGTGTGTAAGTATATTTAGGTACAGGTACACATATGTATAATTATCAGAGTACATATAAAATATGCAATAACTTTAAAACACTTGAAATTTTGGAAAATTTCCAGATATAATAGAGATACAGTGGACCCCCGAGTTACGAGCATAATTCAATCCAGAAGGCTGCTCAAGTGCCATTACCAAACAAATTTTCTCCATTAAGGAATAATGTCAAGTAGGTTAGTCCATTTCAGACCCCCAAAAATACACTTACAAAAGCAATTACAATATTACACTTACATAACTGTACGATTTCCGAGGTGCTCGTAACTCGGGGGTCCACTGTATGTGCTCATGGAGAATGTAAACAAACCGGGTGGGGTGTGCCGTATTTGAAAGACCGCTCACAGAGGGAAAATTCTTAGGAATCCATCTTGACAGTGGCCTCAAATTTCAGACTCATATACAACAAATCTCCAAGAAAGTCTCAAAGACCGTGGGAATACTATCCAAGATACGGTACTATGTTCCACAACCAGCTCTCCTTACCCTATATCACTCACTCATTTACCCCTACCTCACCTATGGAATCTGCGCATGGGGCTCTACATCAATAACTCATCTCAGACCACTAATAACTCAACAAAAGGCAGCAGTTAGAATGATAACAAATTCTCACTCCAGGCAACATACTCCACCAATATTCAAAAACCTAAACTTACTCACCATACAAGACATCCATACTTTTTACTGTGCCTATTACATACATAAAACACTCTATGCAAATATTAACCCACCACTCAAACTTCCTTACCAATTTTAACAGGACACATGACCATAACACTAGACACAGATCACTCCTTGATATTCCCGTGTCCATCTAACACTATGTAAAAACTCAATGCACATAAAAGGCACGAAAATTTGGAATTCATTACCTGTCATTGCCAAAGAAACCCTACCTGTACCCCAATTCAAAACGATGCTAAAAAACCACCTTCTCACCCAAAGCTAATTGCTACATATCAACCATTCCCAGCAAAGTAGAATAATCACTTAACGTAAAACCTGACTTTAAAGTCAATGTAATGTATGAATAAACGAATGAATGAATGTAAAACCTGTTATGAATAATACTTACTTAGCTAATTATTCCCACAACACTTACATTATAATGACCACGTACACTAACTGCAATGCAATTGTTTTAAATTGTTATCTCACTCAATTAGTTGCATTGCTACAATTAATTGATATGTTCAACTTATCTTCAAACTTTATAACTTAGATATGCAACTTTACTTTTTTTTTTTTTTTTTTTTCAACAAGTCGGCGCCTCCACCGAGGCAGGGTGACCCAAAAGAAAGAAAATCCCCAAAAAGAAAATACTTTCATCATCATTCAACACTTTCACCACACTCATACATAATCACTGTCTTTGCAGAGGAGTCAGATACGACAGCTGAGAAAAGTCCTCCCAGCTGTCACTATCTCAGACCCCTCCTTTAAGTGCATGCATTGTACTTCCCATTTCCAGAACTCAAGTCCAATTAAATCAATTAACTGGTTTCCTGAATCCCTTCACAAAATGTTACCCTGCTCACACTCCAACAGATCGTCATGTCCCAAAAACCATTTGTCTCCATTCACTCCTATCTAACACGCTCACACATGCTTGCTGGAAGTCCAAGCCCTCGCCCACAAAACCTCCTTTACCCCTTCCCTCCAACCTTCTAGGACGACCCCTACCCCGCCTTCCTTCTCCTACAGATTTATACGCTCTCCAAGTCATTCTACTTTGATCCATTCTCTAAATGACCAAACCACCTCAACAACCCTCTTCAGCCCTCTGACAAATACTTTTAGTAACTCCACACCTTCTCCTAATTTCCACATTCCGAATTTTCTGCATAATATTTACACCACACATTGCCCTTAGACAGGACATCTCCACTGCCTCCAGCCTCCTCCTCGCTGCAGCATTTGCAACCCATGCTTCACACCCATATAAGAGTGTTGGTATCACTATACTTCGTACATTCCTTCTTTGCCTCCATGGATAACGTTTTTGTCCCCACAGATACCTCAATGCACCACTCACCTTTTTTTCCCTTTATCAATTCTATGGTTAACCTCATCCTTCATAAACCCATCCGCTGACACGTCAACTCCCAAATATCTGAAAACATTTACTTCTTCCATAATCCTCTCTCCAATGTATTCCAATTTTTCTTTATTTAAATCGTTTGATACCCTCATCACCTTACTCTTATCTATGTTCACTTTTAACTTTCTACCTTTACACACTCTCCCAAACTCGTCCACTAACCTTTGCAACTTTTCTTGGAATCTCCCATAAGCACAGTATCATCAGCAAAGAGAACTGTGTCAACTCCATTTTGCATTTAATTCTCCATAATTTAATCCCACCCCTCTCCCCAACACCCTAGCATTTACTTCTTTACAACCCCATCTATAAATATATTAAACAACCATGGTGACATTAACATCCCTGTCTAAGACCTACTTTACCGGAAGTAATCTCCCTCTCTCCTACACACCCTAACCTGAGCCTCACTATCCTCATAAAACTCTTTACAGCCTTCAGTAACTTACTACCTATTCCATACACTTGCAACATTTGCCACATTGCTCCCCTATCCACTCTATCATATGCCTTTTCTAAATCCATAAATGCAATAAAAACTTCTCTACCTTTATCTAAATACTGTTCACATATATGCTTCACTGTAAACACTTGATCTACACACCCCTACCCACTCTAAAGCCTCCTTGCTCATCTGCCCCCCTTTTATTTTTGTCTTACCTCTAATTTTTTTCAATAATAACCCTACCATACACTTTACCTGGTATACTCAGTAAATTTTTTCCCCCAAAATTTTTACACTCTCTTTTACCCCCCTTTTTCCCCCTTTTAAAAAAGGAACTATACATGTTTCGCCAATCTCTGGGCCCCCTTTTCCCCCTCTTTCATACATTTATTAAACAAAAATACCAACCACTCCAGCATTTTTCCCCCTGCTTTTAACATTTCTGTCTTTTTTTCCCCGCAATTCCAGCTGCCCCCCCCCCTTTCATTTTTACGTAATGCCTCACGCACCTCCCCCACACCCCCACATGGGGGTTTTCTTCACTCCTAAACGATGTTGTACCTCCCTGGCCAGTACATGAAATTACCCCTTTTTTTCATCGACATTTAAAAGTTCCTCAAAATATTCCCGCCACCCCCCCCCAATACCTCCACCCCCCCATCTCCCAACTCCCCTACTTGTTTTTAACTAAAAAACCATTCGTTGGGGGTTTTTACCTTGTTTATCTCCCCCAAAAAATTTTTTTCTTATTTTAAAAAATTTTTGACAGAGCCCCCCCTTTTTTTCATCCGCTTTTTTTTGCACTCTCTCACCACTCTCTTCACCTTTCTTTTACTCTCCAAAACTTTTTGCTCTTCTATTAACATTTTTTTTTTAAAAAAAACCTCTCATAAGCCCCCTTTTTCTTTTATCAAAATTTTTTTTTTCATTCCACCACTCCCCCCCTTTTCCCTCCTGCACCCCCCCTTTATAGCCACAAACTTCGGGCCCCACATTCTAATACTTTTTTTTTTAAAACTATCCCAACCCCCTTAAACCCCCCCACAAATTCCTACTTGCACTAGCCCACCTTTCTGCCAATAGTTGCTTATATCTCACCCTAATTTCCCCCCCCCCCTTTAGTTTATATTTTTTTTACCTTTTTTACTTGCTGTTGCCATTTTTTTTTGTCCCACCCCCCCTTTTTTACTCTAACTGTAGCTAAAAACCAAATAATGATCTGATATATCCGTTGCCCCTCTATAAAAATGTAATCCTGAAGCCTCCCTTTAAAAACCCCTTTTTATCCACCAATAAAATAATCCAACAAACTACTTTCCTTACGTGCTATATCATACCTTGTATATTTATTTATCCTCTTTTTCATAAAATATGTATTACTTATTCCCAAAAACCCCTTTTTTTTACACATAGTCAATTAAGGGGGGGTTTGGGTTTCTGTCTACCAACCTACTACCCACAACTTTACTTATTTTTTTAAATTATAAACCCAAAAATTTTTTCCATGTAGTCTAGAATTAAGTAGTCCTAAGAATGCCCCAATCCCCAAAATTTTGGGGTTTTTTGGGATGTACATCTCATTAATAACTTAGTAATAACTATGTAATTACTATGTATAATTTTTCTACCATATATAATTGTACAATGTCTAAATAAATTTTTTTATTATTATTATTTTAGCAAATTTTGGTCATAATTTGAAACGCTGTTTTGCAGAACACTGTGGCAAACGCCATAAAGCAGGGCTCTACTGTTTTATAAAATACGAATAACTTTAAAAAACTTGAAATTTTGGAAAGTTTCCTGCCATAATTGGGGATGGGGGAGTTTTACAGAGGCTGTAGACAAACAGTGGCATGCGGATGCCGTAATAGCAAAATCAGGGGGGAGCTGTATAATGAATTTTGGTCATAATTTGAAATCCCTTAGGGCAAAAAACCCAAAAAAAGGCCCCCTGTAATGGAAAGATATGTATACAATGAATTTTAGAAATACAAAAAAAATTCACTAGGGGTAATTGATTTGTAACCAAAGGAAAAAAATCAGCCACCAGTCCACCCCAAATTAGTCTGTCACATAGGGGGTTTATTACTCTTGACATTACTACAATAACTCTCTTTCCCCCCATACACATTCCACCAATCCTTCCATAAATTCCTGTCTTCAATCATCCCACAAAAAAAATCTTTTAAAAAATTTTTCCATGTACACAGCTTAATCTTTTTTTTTAAAAAAAAGTGCACATTTTCATCCAGTGAAAAGTGTAATCACTTACCTCTATCATATACAAGATCAATAACCCAGCCCCCCCGGGATCAATGAGAAAGAAAACCAATCATCATTGGAGCCATAAAAACCCCCACGTCCAAAGACATTCTCCCAAAAATGCTTGAAAAAAAGTGAGTTGAAACATCAATCACATCTGTTTCTCCAAGGGAACTGAAAATATAATTACAATAAAATAAAAGTAAATATGTACTGTAAACACATAAATAAATAACAAACACACACTGCATGTGTATGTTATGTTATTCTCTCTCTCACACACACACATATACATCAGCAAAGAGGGGGCCCAAAAACCCGTGACTCAACTCGTGCAAACCCCATATAGGTGAGCACATACAGATGGGGTATAAACACACACACAACAAGTCTTTTCAAAGGGGTTTTACACTACATATGTTTTTGGTCCATCTTTGGGGTATGTAGCATCATTATGGAATCCATACCAAAGGAAGAATAATAATAAACTGTGAGACTAGTTCCAGAGCTGGGGGTTTAAAATTCCCTTTTTTACAGGAAGCCTACTCACACTGCCAACTATTTTTTCAATGCAGATTAAAAAGAGCACCATCTCAAGCCTGTATTTACATGCACTCAGGATATGGAGCCCCCCCAAAGTTGGACCAAGAAAAACCTCAGAACAGAATTTTTCAAATTAGGGGGTTTCCAACTGGTTTAAGAACAAGAAGAAAAGAAAGCAAATATCAAAACGTATTACAAAACCTCGGTTCCCAAAAAAAATTCCATCCAGCAAATATCACTCATGGTACTCAACACCAAGGCCCAAACATCTCAACAAAATGATCAACATAATCACTTTCTATCCTAACAAACTGGGGGAAATTTTTTTTCCAAGAAACACAAGCATTCAGTTATAAGACACACCAGGAGTCTATTTTTATACCATGAAAAGATTACGACTCAAGAAATCAGGCAGACAAAAAAAAATGCTACCTTAAAGGATCATCAAACACCAGAGGGCAATACAAATGCACAGGATAATTCAGTCATTTTTCAACATATCAAAAATAACAATCACAAATTCATTGGGAAGCTGCCCCATCAAACACAAATCAAACTACAGCTACAAATGAAAAATCATAGAATCTGCTCTAAGAGCTACAACCCCCATTTCAACATATCACAGGAACAATGGAAACCAGACGTCATTTAAAAATTCCGCCCTCAAAAAGTACATACCCAGCACCAAACCCTAAACAGAATGCCAGCCCAAGATCAGGAATTAATAAAAAAAGGAACTTCCCCCCCAAATTTTAAGCTCATTTAAGCACATTTTTTTAGATCAACAAGCAACAACATCTACAATATAAGGTGACGAAACCTTATTAATGTTAACGAATTAAGAATTAAAAACTTCTTTGGTTTTTCAAGGTACAAAGATCCAAAACCCAATTTTCCCCCTTAAGGTCTTCACTTCAAAATACTGCAGTTTCACATACAATTTTTGATTTTAGAAAAGTAACTGGTGTAAAACATGGCAGTCTACTAGACCTAGATGAAATGTCTTTTCTCACCATTTGTCAGCTTTCATCATTGTTTATTTACATATACATAAGTGCATACATACTGCAATAAAAAAGGAATTTGTGCAAAAATCTGTTAATGTTAAGACTAATATGCACAACTGACATTAAGTTATATTTTTGAATAATAGAAACTGGATCCCTTTCCCTTTTCAGTTTTGATAAACACATTTTAAATTAGTTTTGATATTAAAATTTTAAAATTTTTTTGATCTTAGTAAAAGAATAAGGAATTCTGAATATTACCAATATTTCTTAATCAAATTTAACTTTCAGAATGTGAAAATTTAAAAAAAAAATTATTAATGTAAGCTACATGACACCTTGAATTACTATACAAATAAATTGTGCAAAAAAATTTTTGTATTAAAATATTAAATATGGTACAAGTTTTCCCCAAGATATTAGTGCTACATAAAGAAAACAAACACAAAAGCAAAATGTGATGAAACTAACCTCAGTATAGCATTACTGATAAGGTTAACAAGAATTAAAATGGAGTGTAAGTATGTGTCATTAAAGAAGAGTCAGGTTTGCTGTAACACCTTTCCCTGAAAAATACAGACAATGAAGAAGACAAGCCACAATACTGTGGCTGGAATAATTTGTTATTAGCCTGCAATGTAGTGAGGAAATTTTAAAGGACTTTTCCCATCCGGGCCCGTTACCAAGTTATGACAATAAAAACAAAAGTTGGAAATAACTGATGACCTTTAAACAGAAAACCATAGAAATTTAGTAAAAATATTATAGCAAAATTCGCCCAATATTACTTACGTGTTCTGTGGAAAACTTGCAACATTAGGGCACCCATGTGATACCAAGGTCAAAAATTTTATAATTGTTTATAAGTATCAACTGCCATATTGGGCTTCAAAGGCTGATTCTATGCATGACAGTTCATGTTCTGTAGAGCCCCCAAACAATAAACCACACAGATTTGGCTCCCTAGATTTCTGTAAGTAACAAAAAATTTCTGTATCATCTACTGGACGAAACTAAAACAGTTTAACCCTTTCTCTGCATCTTAATTCAAATTCTTTTTTTATTTGCAAAAAATTTTTCAATGAGTGATTTAAAGTTACAAAAATATTTGTTAAACACAAAAAAGGCCCCAAAGGCCCGGGGCATTTCAGTCAAAATGATGGTTCACTACACCCACTGAAGCTTTAACCCTTTCAGGGTCGGTCATGTACATGTACGTCTATATGTGTAAATTCTAGCGCCTTCAAATCGGGGTGGGGGAAAGCTGGTAGGCCTACATTTAGAGAATGGGGCTGCATGGTGAGTGGCGAGTAGGAAAAAAAAAACGGTGCACCCGGTTGGGATTTCAGTACGCATTGTTTACCATGCCTTTTGGGGAAGAAACTCCTTACTCCCAAACGAATTGGGCCTCATACCCAGGTCACAGTTCTAACACAGATGGAAAGGGCAGTGAAGATGAATTTATGTTTTTAGGATTTGTGACCAAAAACAATGCCCAGGAAACCAGAAGGAAGGAAGAGATGAGAGGAAGAAAGGAAGAAGTAAGGAAGGAGGGAAAGTAGGAAAAGGGGGGAAGGTAGGTAGGAAGGAAGGAAGGAAGGAAGGGGAAAGGGAAAGGGGAAAGGGAAAGGGGAAAGGGAAAGGGGAAGGGGAAGGGGAAGGTAGGAAGGAAGGGGAAAGGGAGGAAGGAAGGGAAGGTAGGAAGGAAGGAAGGTAGGAAGGAAAGGGGGGTAGGTAGGTGGAAGGAAGGAAAGATGACCCAGGCGACCATCAAATTAGGGGGAAACCCAAAAAAAAGACAGGACTTTTTCCATTTTGGGGGGGGGTGGGGGGGGAAAGGGGGTTTTGTTGTGGAAGGCAGTGAAGGGGAGTGGTGGTAATGCATCATTTTGGGCCAACCATGCCGCTGACCCCACATATTTACAAGTCCACCCCCACACAACAGGAAGGAAGGAAAAGGGGGAAAAGGAAAGGGGAAAAAAGGGAAAGGGAAAGGGGGGGAAAAGGGGGGGGGAAAGAAGGAAGGGTGACCCAGGGGACATCACCTAGGATAACCCAAAAAAAAAGGACTTATTTCCCTTTTTGGGGGTTTTGGGGGGGGGGGAAGGGAAAATTTTTTGGAAGGCAATGGGGGGAGTGGTGATGGAAATCGCATTTGAAAAAGCCTGGGTTTACTTACATATTTAAAACCCCCCCACACAACAAGGCCCAGAAGCTCAAAACAGTTCAGGGGTCCCGTGATTGAAAATTTTTATTATTTAGAACAAAAAAAAAAAAAACATTTTTTTTTGTTGGTTTTTCCCTTTTTTTAAAAAATATTAAAGGGGCCCCCGGGGTTTTTGGAAAATTTTTCCCGAATGCTGTGAAATTCCAAGAATTTACCCAAGAAAAAATGTCCTGGTTAGTCATTTCAGACCCCCAAAAAAAACCCTTAAAAGCCAAAAAACACACATAAATTTTTGGGGGTTTATGAAAAGGGGCCACCCGTCAGTGGACCCCGTTTTTAAAATTTTGAAATGCTTTTTTTTTGGGTTTTCCCCCCAAAATTTTTTTCCCCAAAAGGAAAAGAAAATTAAATTAGTCCTTTTTGCACCCAAAAAAACCCAAAAGATTAAAAAATACACTTAAATTGTTCGGTTTTTGGGGGAAAGGAAAACCCCGGGGGGGACTGTAAACCCAAAATTTTTTGCAGTTTTTTGCAGCATAAAAAGTGAATATAAAAAAAATACCATATTGGTCACCCGGGGGCCCAAAAATTTCTTGGAAAAAAAAAAAGTTAAAAAAAAAAAAAAAAAAAAGAAAAAAAGAAAAAAATAAATTTCCCCATGA
>WNWK01036133.1:0-19344 GCA_009830355.1 Cherax destructor | reverse complement strand
GGTAAAGTTCTAGCATGGATAGAGGCATGGCTTACCAATAGAAAGCAGAGAGTTTCCATTAATGGGGTCAAATCTGAATGGGGATTATTCACTAGTGGCGTTCCACAAGGATCAGTTTTAGGCCCATTGTTGTTCATAATTTACATAAATGACCTTGATGAAGGAATTGCAAGTGACATGAGTAAATTTGCTGATGATACAAAAATAGGCCGTATGATTCATTCTGAGGAGGATTGTTCCACGCATCTACAACTCTGTTCGAAAACCAGTACTTGCCTATGTCCTTTCTAAATCTAAATTTATCCAATTTAAATCCGTTATTTCTGGTTCTTAATTGGTTCGATATCCTCAATACTTTATTAATATCTCCTTTGTTTATGCCCATCATCCACTTGTACACCTCGATGATAATCTCCAGAGAGTGGAGATTCAACGCTCTAAGTCTATCTTCATACGGGAGATTTCTTATACTGTAAATCATTTTAGTCATTCTTCTCTGTATCTTCTCCAATGAATCTATATCCATTCTGTAGTAAGGAGACCAAAACTGAGCTGCATAATCCAAATGAGGTCTCACTAGTGATGTATAGAGCTGTAAAATAACTTTTGGACTTCTGTTGCTTATACTTCTTGAAATAAATCCTAGTAATCTGTTAGCCTTATTGCGCACACTTAGGCACTGTTGTCTTGGCTTTAGATTCCTGCTTACCATGACTCCCAAGTCTTTTTCACATTCTGTATGATCAAGCTCTACTTCACCTAGTTTATAAATTCGAGGGATATTTTCATTACCAAGGACTAGTACCTTACACTTGTCCACATTGAACTTCATCTGCCACTTTTCAGACCAAGACATTAATTTGTCCAAATCCTCCTGGAGTTCACTGGTATCCTCCTCAGAATGAATCATATGGCCTATTTTTGTATCATCAGCAAATTTACTCATGTCACTTGCAATTCCTTCATCAAGGTCATTTAAGAACATAAGAACATAAGAATGGAGGAACACTGCAGAAGGCCTACTGGCCCATACAAGGCAGGTCCTTATCAAAACCACCACTACCTAAGAATTCACTCCTGCACCCACGACACCAATCAAACCCAGCCCCTCCCATTCATATATTTGTCCAATCTCTTTTTAAAGCCACCCAAGGTCCTAGCCTCTATCACCCTAATCGGAAGATTGTTCCACGCATCTACAACTCTGTTCGAAAACCAGTACTTGCCTATGTCTTTTCTAAATCTAAATTTATCCAATTTAAATCCGTTATTTCTGGTTCTTACTTGGTTCGATATCCTCAGTATTTTATTAATATCTCCTTTGTTTATGCCCATCATCCACTTGTACACCTCGATGATATCTCCCCTCATTCTACGTCTCTCCAGAGAGTGGAGATTCAACGCTATAAGTCTATCTTCATACGGGAGATTTCTTATACTGTAAATCATTTTAGTCATTCTTCTTTGTATGTTCTCAATGAATCTATATCCATCCTGTAGTAAGGAGACTAAAACTGAGCTGCATAATCCAAATGAGGTCTCACTAGTGATGTATAGAGCTGTAAAATAACTTTTGGACTTCTGTTGCTTATACTTCTTGAAATAAATCCTAGTAATCTGTTAGCCTTATTGCGCACACTTAGGCACTGTTGTCTTGGCTTTAGATTCCTGCTTACCATGACTCCCAAGTCTTTTCACATTCTGTATGATCAAGCTCAACTTCACCTAGTTTATAAATTCGAGGGATATTTTCATTACCAACGACTAGCACCTTACACTTGTCCACATTGAACTTCATCTGCCACTTTTCAGACCAAGACATTAATTTGTCCAAATCCTCCTGGAGTTCATTGGTATCCTCCTCAGAATGAATTATACGGCCTATTTTGTATCATCAGCAAATTTACTCATGTCACTTGCAATTCCTTCATCAAGGTCATTTATGTAAATTATGAACAACAATGGGCCTAAAACTGATCCTTGTGGAACGCCACTAGTGACTAATCCCCATTCAGATTTGACCCCATTAATGGAAACTCTCTGCTTTCTATTGGTAAGCCATGCCTCTATCCATGCTAGAACTTTACCTCCTATACCATGAGCTGCCACCTTTCTTAAGAGTCTCTTGTGAGTACTCTATCGAAGGCCTTACTGAAATCCAAGTAAACTATATCATATTCTTTATCTTTGTCTACTGCCTCAAATGTTTTATTGAAAAACGTCAGTAAATTTGTCAGGCAGGAACGACCTCTCGTGAACCCATGCTGAGATTCATTAATCAAATTATGTTCTTCAAGGTGACTTCTAATAATATCAGCTATAATTGATTCTAATAATTTGCCTACTATAGATGTGAGGCTTATTGGACGGTAATTTGATGGAATTGACTTATCCCCTGATTTGAATATAGGAACTTTTTTTTTTTTATTTTATTTAAGAACATACAGTTTTACAAACATGGATCCGAAACATAGCATAAATATAATGTCTTATGACATCTCTTCTAACAATATATAACACCTCAGTCTTCGTACAACATATACAAAGTATTTGTATGACAAGAGACCTTATACAAAATATACATAAATCTCTATGTAACTGACAAAATTCAAGTGACCATCGACATTTTCCACACCATTACAAACTTTATAAACTAAGTAAAATCAAATCTATCCCAAACCCCACCCCCTCCCTATTTATTCTTTTTAATATTTCAATGAAATGACAAATAAAAGCCTATGAACATTATACAGATTACAAACTTACAACTAAAAACAAAACCCCATGACTGGGGTACGGTAGAACTGATACATGTGTATACAATAAGAATGGCCCAACAAGGACCTACATAAAAGTAATTTTATCGTCAACTTACTTCAAATCATGACACAAATAAATTACTACATGTATAAGGATATATAAAAACTACAGTGAGACTAATTTCCACAACTCCAAAAAAAAAAACGTTACCACAAAGGGCAAAACAACAAACCTTTTAAACATTATTAAACATGAGGCCTAATAGCCACCCACGCAGCATTCCACCAGATTACAATTAACCGTGTTCCATATATGTGACACGTTACAATACCCCTCTAACCACCACCCTAACCTCATAACTGAAGCAGAGAATCCCCAATCATACCATGAAAAACAATACCCCATCCCAAAGTCCAAGTCAAAAAGCAAAACCATTCACTCACCCGTCAAAGTCATAAACAACCCCCCTCCACTATGCCCCTGCATAAAAAAGGTCAAAAGTCAAAAACCAGATGCACAACTCTCCCCAACCCATCCCCACCCACACCTACCACCCCCACCCAACCCCAACCCAAGATCGCACACACCTACCAACACACACACACACACACACACACACACACACACACCCCCTTCTGGGAAACCAGCCCCCTTAAGTATTCCTCATCCTCTACTACCCCCCAACAAAAGACCCATCGTGAGAAGGCGATACCCTTCCGGGAAAAAACGCGACCACGCCCTCCCATACAAACACTGATTTCTACACCTTGTTCTATAAAACCGGCCCGCCAGAGCCCTTATCCGTCCTCACTCCTAACCTCCCTCATACCCCACGACACATGCAAAAATCTAAAACAAGATACATGACCGCACGTCGAACGTCGTCTGCAACCCCACATCTAAGCTTAAAGCCCGCAAGGTCATAACACCCCATCCCCCCACCATACGAAGAACTTGGCCAAACCATTCCCTAACCCTTCCCAGGCACCCGCAAAAATACACAGCATGATACGCTGTATCAGGCATCCCACATCTGATACAGCTACCCTCCCTCGCCAAACCCATTACAAACAAGAGAGCTTTAGAGGCCAAGATGCCATGCAAAAACCGAAACCCAGTCTCTCATACCTAGATGGCAACCGTAATCTCTAAAAAAAAACCACACCTTTCGCCAATCGTACATTGGGAAAGTTTCCTCACCAATACTGCCCCCTCTTCCATCCCTACCCTATCCAGCTTACTAACCTTAATCCCACCTGGCTCACGCGCCACTAACAGAACTCAATATCGCCCCACATCTCAGCAGTTCCCGCCCCCTCCACCACCTCCTTAACTCCTCATTATCCTAAAAAAAAAAAAAAAAAAAAAAAAAAAAAAAAAAAAAAAAAAAAAAAAAAAAAAAAAAAAAAAAAAAGGGGGGGGGGGGGGGGGGGGGGGGGGGGGGGGAACTTCAATATGTCACAAACTCAGGTTCCGCCCTCCACCACCTCTTAAGCTCCCTATTATCTACCCACCCTTTGCCACGCACCTCCCTCCCCAAATTCGCTTGAAAACCCTGCAACCTCCTACCCAAGTACAACCCAACCCCTAATGACCTTGTTCACCACTCCTTCTTTGAACCAGTGCTACCCAAAACCCCAATAATCCAGACTTACCTCAAGCCGCACGTCATCCCTCTCCATGAAAAGGATGCTGACCCCATCCCAAGTTGCTATACCCAATGAAACCCTGGTGCCCAATCACTGTCCCTCACCCGCTTCCCGGACACCCTCAGACACCAACCGATAAAAGGGGTCCTGCAAGCATCAACAGGAGCTGCGGAGCAGGGGACACCCCCGTCGCAGCCCCGCTCCATACCCACCATTACCCCCCCCGCCCATTTACCTGCACTGCACCTGAACCCCTGCATACAATGATGTCCTTACCCATCCCCCTATTTCATCACCAAACCCCTGCCTTCTAAGTATTTCCTGCAATACATCCCTGTTGACACGATCATAAGCTGTTTCCCGTCCAGCCCTCGACTCCTCCCCCCTTTTCGACCCTCCACCAAAACTCCTAATTCTCCTATGCCCCGCCCGCATACTACGTCTGGGAACACCATACTGCCACCCTCTAGTATGTGACATAAAACTACCTTCATCCGATTCGCCAACACTCGCGCAAAAATCTGTAGTCAGAACAAAGCAACGTTATTGCACGATACGCTCCCAAAGACTCACTATGCTTTCTCTTGGGTACAAGCACCACAATCCCAGTACGTTGATCTTCCCCCATATCGCCCCCAGATTTCATGCTATTAAAGACCCAGACAGCATCTCCCCAAGACCTCCCAATGAGCAACATAAAAATCACCGGGATCCCATCTATTCCTGGCGATTTCCTAACCTCTGACCCTGTATCGCCTGCAACACCTCCTCCTCCAGTGATCATCCCCTCCATGCCCTTGATCCTCATCACTAATTCTCGAGACAATACCCTCTAGGACTATTCCACGTGCTACCCGATCATAGTCCACCTTACATAACTTCTCCTGGAACCAAACATCCGCATATCCACTGATACCCTCCGTCGTCCGCAACAGCTGGCCCATCCGGTACCCACCTAACTCTCTATCGACTTTCATAGACATAATTGTCATATCTCTCCTACGGCACCTAAATTTTCGCAACACATACGCTGAGGCCTTATCTCCCCACAGTACATCATCCAACCCGCCCGTATTGAATGGCATGAAATGCTTCCTCCTGAATCTCCATGACCGTTCGTGTAAAGCTGTAATCTCCTCCTGCCGGATCCCACCCCTCCTCCATAGCATGCCCTCAAATTCCCCTCCAAATACTTTTGCATGCCATGCTTCAATCTTCCTCTTCCCTCCCCATTCTTGTATAAAAATCACGAATCGCAACTTTACCTCTCCCATTCCACCACCCAACAATGTCCTCAACACCCCGACCCTCCTCCCATACCCTCCCCCACCACTCCGCGAAAACCCCACAATGATCTGGACTTTGCAACAATCTAGTGTTCAGCTTCCAATAACTAGAATACATCGTACTGCACCTTCCCATGATAAACAAGCCAAAACGCCCTGTGATCCGAAAATCCCACATCCACACAAGTCACATTCTCCACCCTCCCATCCCTGTCACATATATTCTATCTAATCTAGCAGCATAACCTCTCCTGACAAAAGTATGTTCTACAAAACTTCCTCCCCGGATCACATCCCTACTCCTATCGCACCCAAAACATCCCTCAACACACCCAATAAACATCCCGCTCCTCTGGGCTGTACATCCTTCTTACGGATTACACAATTCCAGTCACCAGCAACAACAGTTATCATCGGTAATCCTCTCAGAAAATAAACCAACTCATTACAACAAAATCTTCCTTAACACGACGACTATTCGCAGCAGGCATGTAAACCCCGATAAAACATACCTGAATATCCCCCCAAATACCAATCCGTCAACCCATTACATCATCCCTTCGCCGTGCCCTCGACCCTCCATTACAACATGCGAAAACCTTGGAAAGCTCTGACCTCAACACCATCAACACATCAAGTGTAACTCATTCAGCCTCGGCACACTCTCCGCAGGCAACATTGCAAATCCGTTGGACTATCGAGCATCCCTGTGAAGGTCCTCCCAAAGTAGGGTCCACCAATCCCACCTCCTCGCCAACAACATCCCTTCAGAATTATTCAGCGCCGACTCCTGAGTCGGGGCCTTCATATCCATAGATAAAGTCTGCACGAGCACTTCCTCAGGTACTCCGTCGCTCCATTTCCCCGTGCTCGTCTCAACTCCTGCAGCTTCTGACATCTGGCCCACTTGCCTACCCCGCCCTCCTGCGCCGCCTGATCATCAGCAGCTGTCTGATCATCCGATGCTCGACGCGGCAGGTCCCGTCGTTCTCACACATCACTGCCATATGTCCTGGGGACCCACAGAGCCAACAGGTGCGTATCTGCCCAGGATACGTAACACCTGGGTTTTAAATTCTTCCATGAAGACATATGATGGAATCTGCCGTCGCAGAGTCATTTTTAAAGGGCAAAAGAGCCCTCCGGCAGTCCTGCATACACACCCTGGGCCCAATGCCCCACAGTAGCAGGTGAATAACTCCAAACTGTCCAAAAACCTTCCGCACATCCACTTCATCAGCCTCAAACGGAGTATTCCTAATCCGTATCCAAGAATAATGCATGGATACATCTCGTGACGTACCTCCAAGCCAGTTTGAACCACAATCCTCCGTTCCTGATATGTATCCACAATTGCCTCATAAGCACCAGTGCTGGAAAACTTGACAAAAAATCCTCACGGCACCATTAAGGAAACCCCATACAGATCAGCAATCGGGATCCCATAAGTGTCCCTAATTATAAGGGCAGCAGCACATCAGCCGTACTAGGTATACAGCTCCCCGCAAAACTCAATGCAAACGGTGTTTACACGTCGCCTGTAACTGGCAGTCATGTTGGGCAACACTGTTGTATGATACTGCCACCAGGAGACCCAGAAAGCACACCCTACCTCCACCAAGGTTGGGCTGCGACTGAATATAGGAACTACATTAGCTATCTTCCACATCTCTGGCACAACACCAGTTAGGATGGACGTATTAAACACATTCGTTAATGGCTGACTAAGTTCCATCTTGCATTCTTTAAGTACCCTGGAAAACAACTCGTCGGGTCCCGGGGACTTATTTTGCTTCAGTTTATCTATCTGTTTGATAACCATGTCCCTCATGACAGTAATATTAGTTAACTTGAATTCTTCAGGAACTGAATAATTGTTAATTTCTGGAATCTCATTTACGTCTTCTTGTGTAAAGACTGACAAAAAATAGTCATTAAATAGAGAACACATTTCTAGTTCGTTATCCGTCAGCTGTCCATTCCCAATTTTCACAGGTCCTACCTTTTCCCTCACCTTCGTCCTATACACTTGAAAGAACCCTTTTGGATTAGTCTTTGATTCATTAGCAACCTTAAACTCATAGTCCCGTTTAGCCTTTCTAATCCCCTTTTTTACTTCTCTTTTCAACTGAACATATTGGTCAATAAGTTTAACATCTCCTCTTTTGATGCGCCTATAAATTCCTCTTTTCTCCCCTAATAGATGTTTTAGCCTCCTGTTAAACCATTTGGGATCGTTATTATTTGACCTAAATTCTCTCTGGGGAATAAATATACTCTCTGCACGTTGTACATTATTAAGAAAAAAATCATAAACGCAGATCCCATCGTAATCGTTAGCTAGATTACCCCAGTCGAGATTAGACAGGTGTTCTCTAAGTCCAGTATAGTCGGCAGAACGAAAATCAGGAACTTTTACTGTATTATCCCTATTCTCGTACTCCCAGGTAATATTAAAAGTAATGGATTTGTGATCACTTGCGCCAAGCTCTTCAGTGATCTCCAGATTATTTACAAGGGTTTCTTTATTTGACAAGACTAGGTCGAGCAAATTATTACCTCTTGTAGGCTCCATCACACACTGCTTCAGAAAACAGTCCTGAACTACTTCCATAAAACATTCGCTGCTCAGCCTTGGCTGGGGCAGGTACTGGGGCTGCTCTCTCGTTGTGCTGTGACGCTTGTACCTTCATAGCAGAATGGCGGTACAGTATCGTAGACGAGTGAACACTGTATGCATTGAGTTGCTACGAGGAGCTATATACCAGTCCAACGCATCTGTACTTCTACCTGCTATAATCCGTGACAAATACGGCATTGATAATCAAGATATCTATGGAGTGGCGCTCAACGGAAGCACGAGAATCTTCGTCAAGCTGACAACTGGCCAAGTATATGACGAGCTTGTTGATAAATTCGAGGACAAGAGCTTACAAATTAACACATCAGTGGTGGTGAGGATGAAAGATGTCTCTCAGCAATACATATGGATTAAAGTTCGCAATTTGCCATTTGAGGCGCAGGAAATTGATGTGAGGGACGCATTTAAGCATTATGGCGTCATACATGCAGCAGTTATGGGACGATGGAATGATGGACTGTATGAGGGTGTGCCAGAGGGGACATATAGTCTCAAAATGACTTTAAGAAGACCTATACCCTCGTACATTGTGTTACATGAATTTCGAACGCAAGTATATGTAACATATGCTGGGCAGAGGAGGACATGTCGCATTTGTGACTCTTATGAGCACATGGCGGCGGATTGTGACAGACGACAAGGACGGCGACCGAATGTGGAGAGAGGGAAGGAGGAAGGTATGGAAGCACTACTGAAACCACAAGAAGAGGAGAGTGTGGAGAGACGACAAAGTGGAGTGATATCGTGAAGGAGACTGTAGACGAGTGTCTCACGTTATCCGTGGGCACGCAGGACACCTTGGGAGCAATTGGTGAGGAGGGTGCCCTTGACTTTGATATAGAAACGGCAATACCTGAACTGGTGAGTGAATTGTTGGATGGTTCTCACAGTCCAACAGTGGAGGGAACAGTGCAGGGAGTGGAGGAGATATTATGTGAGGTGGGAGACTTGGGGACGACAGTCCTGGTAGAGAGGGTTTTGAGGTGCAGGATGTGCAGGTGATGATACACAATGATGACAGGGACTCAGACATGGAGGTGCATACGGATTCTCGGAAGAGATCTATGGCCATGGGGAGGACGACGTCCTTACCCGGCGCAGAGGGTATGTAAAAAGTATCGGTTGACGTTAAGAATAGGAAAGAGGAACAAGCAAAACGGTATGGGGAAGGTAAAGATGTTAGGAATGGGGATAAAAGTAAAGGAACAGGACAAGGTATCATGAAATTGGAAGGGAAGAAAACAGGACGATCCAAGGGAAAACCACCTTTAATGTTTTCAGGAGTTTAACTTTAAATGTAAATGGAGCTAAAGCAGAGATAAAAGGAAATGGTTACAGGTAAGTCTTCAAAGATATGCTGTGGATGTAGCTTTCATACAGGAGCATAATTATCGGTATGGGAGGGAATTGACTGTGCCTGGATATAGTGTGTATGCGGGTAGTGCGGGTCTTTCAAGGGTGGAGTGGGGTCTTAGTTAAGGAGAACAGCCCTTTTCAGTTGTTGAGATGGGAAGAGGGTAGTGAGGGTAGAGTTGTAAGGGTGGATGGCATGTGGGTGGTGTACGGGTTTCTTTCATTGGGGTGTATCTCCCGGCTATTAGTAATAGGAGGATAAAGGAGGAGTATGTGAGGAACCACTTAATTTATTTATTGAGGGATTGCCTGAGGTAGTAGTAATGGGAGGAGACTGGAACTGTATTATAAGGGAGAGGGATGTGGAACCAAAAGGGGAGGATGTGTTTTGAGTGTATTAAGGGATGTGCTTGGGAGTGTGGGAGTGGTTGATGTGGTGAGGAGGAGGTTTGATTGATTACACTTTTGTCCGACGAGGGTATGCGGCCCGTCTGGATCGAATATATGTTTCCAGGGTAATAAGTGTGGGTGGGGTTCAATGTGTGGATGTAGGATATTCGGACCATAGAGGTGTGTTAGTTGAATTGGATTGGAAGGGTATAATGAAGTGGTGTGTTGGATATTGGAAATTGAATGTGAAATTAATGGAAGGGGAAGAAGAAGTGTATAATTTTGGGATATGGTGGAAACTATTATGGGAGAAAGGTCGGTTAGAGGAGGACATAGTTGCATGGTGGGTAGACGTAGCGAAACCTGCCATTCAGAAATATTATAGGGTAAGAGGAAAGGAGGTAGAGCAATGGAAGTATGGGTTGCAAAAGTATTTGGAGGGACAATTAGCGGAGTGCTGCACAGGGAGGAATGATAAACAGATGGTGGAAATGAGAAGTATTAAAGATAGGTTACGGGAAATACAAAATGAACGATTTGATGCAATCCGTGTGAGAGGAGGAATGGAAGAGGTGTTGTGGGGGGATAAACCTTCGGCGTGCGTGTTGAGGAAATATAGGAAACGTAGAAATGGTATGTTAATAAACACTTTGGAAGTTCAGGATGAAATCGAGGGATATAAAAGGGGCAAATAATGAAAACAACAGAGGCAATGAGTATGTATGCGAGTGTATGGTTTCGAGAATATTTTAAAGCAAATTTTGGAGTGCATAAGGATGTGAGTAAGCTATTAGATAGTGTTGAATCTGTTGTAACGAAAGAAGATAGGATGGGAATGGGTGGTGCAATAAGTGAAGATGAGATTTTAGAAGCATTAAATGGTATGAGTATGCGTAAGTCACCAGGAGGGATGGATTGCCTAATGACTTTTATGTGGTGAATTGGGAAGCATTAAGGGAATGTGTGGTGCGTTTATTTAATGGTATGAAGGAAAAAGGATGCATGGGTGAATCGCAAAGAACAGGAGTGGTAGTGTTGATACATAAGGATGGGGTGGGAGAGACTATTAGGAATTATAGGGCCCTGTCTATGATGTGTCGGATTATAAGTTGTTTGCGAAAGTGTTAGGGAATAGGATTAAGAGAGTAATTGGTAAAGTAATAGAGAAAGGGCAATATGGTATTCGGGGCGGTGTATAAATGAGGGTTTGCATAGTATTATTGATTTTATTGATGAAAGTGAGGGAGAGGAGTTTTGGCAGTGGATTGGAGAGCGGCATATGATAGCGTTGATAGGAAATGTTATGGGAATTATGAGAAAGCAGGGTTTTGGTGAGAGATAGTGCGATGGGCAGAATTATTGTAGTGATGCAGATGCGAGTGCAAGTGAATGATAGTGACAGTATGTATGGGTAAAGGCTTGAGGCGGTGTCCCTTGTCTCAAATGTTATTTGCTTGCTTACAAAATCCGATGTATCAAGTGGTGAATGAAGGGCTAGGAACAGGCGGTGGGGAGGGTTTGGGGCTGAATAGCGGGTCAAAGATTGTTGGATACGTGGATGACACAACTATTTTGGTGAAGTGTGAGGAAGAGCTGGTTAGAGTAAGTGCGGTTTTGGAGGAATTTGGAAAGGCAACAGGAATGAGCATAAATTTGTGTAAGTCTAAGTTGCTTGAGATAGGTGCTTGGGTAGGGGGGGGGATGGTTGGTAGAAGGTGTGGTTGGAATGTGGTTGAAAGCTTAAAGATTTGTGGTATCGTGTTTATGGATAGTTATGAGAGAGCGCGTCAAGTAAATGCAGAGAATGTAATAAGAGGCGCAATGAGAAGGATGGGAGGTTGGAGTGTAGGGGATACGACTATTTTTCAGAGGGTTATTGTGGTAAACACCTTGCTGTATAGTAAAATTTGGCATGTTGCGGTGATTTATCCAATTTTAAGGAAGATGTGGTTGGTTTCGTGAGAAAAGTCTTGAGGTACGTATGGGGATATGGAAACACTGGTTGGGTAAGGATGTGGTGGTGAAGAAAGTGAGATGTGGGGGTCTGGGGTTAATTAATTTGGAAATGCGCGTAAGGGAATGTATGTCAAAGGTTGCTATCTGAGAAAAGGGGTCCAATGGGTAAAAGGGTAGATAATGTTATGCGTAATGTGAGGAAGTGGTGGCGGGGAAGGATTTAGTACATTGTGAGGATATGTTGCGCACAATGATGCATGCTAGGAACCCGAAGAGGATCAAAGTTGCGACATTGGAAAGAGCTGGTGAAGGTAGAGTTGTGGTAGAGGAATGTCTAATTTCCCTGTGTATGATTGGGTAGGTATATGGGGAGGTTTAAAGGGAATGAAATTGAAACCAAGGGTGAAGGAAGTGATGTACAGATTCTTGCACGGAATATTGGCTTCGAAATCAGCGTTATTTAGGATGGGAGTGCTGGGGGACGTCGATGTGAATTTTGTGGGGAAGAAGACACTGCTTATCATGGGGTGTATTTTTGCGAACATCTGGGGACTATCAGGGAGTGGCTGGCACGGTTAATAAGGATGATGGTGGGGTGGATACATCCATTGAAATTCTGAGTTTAGATTAGGGTACGAACAGATGTTCGTAGGGTTTATTGTCATGGCAGGATTTTGTAAATACCTCATGGGGAATGAAGGGAATGACTGGACAGGAACGGATAAGGGCCATTGCAGCGAATATGTACCGAACTAAGTGTAGGAATAGGTTAGTATATGGAACGGCATGGACGAGGTGTTTTCAGGATGTGTATGGGGATTTTACGGTACAACAGTTGTTGGATTTACGACGACGGTGTAGGTGAAGAGGGGCTGTTCTTCTGGGGGTGTTCTTCTGGGGGTGTAAGGTAAGGGTGAATGAACAAAGTTTGTGTTGGCAGTACGGGTGACAACAGGGTACAAAATTTTTTGACAGATGACCATAGGTGTTGTATGTGTGGAATGGAATTAGGAACGTTATTAAAAGGGAAAATTAAAGGTGGTTAAAACTGTGGTGACTCCTGTTTTCTTTGTATTTGATGTTTATGTTTTTGTTTGCCTGCTTTGCAATTTATGGATTTGGTTGCAGTACTATATAATCATACCTGTAGTACAGGATACAAGATGTAACAGGGAAAATTTTATGTATGCACTGGTGGATGGAGAGATGCTAAGCTTGGCATATATTTGATTGTAATCATTATTGTGTTTCTGGTATGACTAGACTATAGCATACCTTCACAGAGGAATGTCACTTTGTATATAATAGGTAATACTGTTTTGACCTATTTTATTATGGATAAAATAATGTCTGGGAGTTTATTGTGGTATTGGCTTTAACATAATTGATACGTAGCACGTTGCATTTACATTAATGTATAGTGGTTGATAAAGAAATTATTAACGGTTTGGGGATTTGCTGGTTCGGATAGTGTATGTCCCGATAAGAATTAGTGAATGTTCTTCTGAATAACAGCAAAGGAGTAAGTGATTAAATACCTTGCTGTATTTTTATATTATGTAGGGTATGCACAGTGTACTGAGATGTCAGTGAGACAGTTATGTGTGGTCACAGTGTACTGATGTCAGTATGACACAGTTATGAGTGGGTCACAGTGTACTGAGATGTCAGTGAGACAGTTATAGTTTGGTGCACAGTGTACTGAGGTGTCAGTGTGACACAGTTATAGTGTGGTGCACAGTGTACTGAGATGTCAGTGAGACAGTTATAGTGTGGTGCACAGTGTACTGAGGTGTCAGTGTGACACAGTTATAGTGTGGTGCACAGTGTACTGAGATGTCAGTGAGAGTTATAGGTGGGCACAGTGACTGAGGTCAGTGTGACACAGTTATAGTGTGGTGCACAGTGTACTGAGGTGTCAGTGAGACACAGTTATAGTTTGCATGTTGCATCTTGAGGACAGCAATAGTGTGGTTTAGGATTACCTGTGCTATTCTTAACTAAATATATTGGTAGTGTGATACCATATAATTGTATATGAAGTCCTTAGTGTTATTTCTGTGTTTTATTTTTATAATTTATTTACTTGTCAGAATGCAGGAGGAGGCATAGACAATAATATTAATGTACAGTTATGATTGTACAATTGTGTGTAGGATTCAAAGGGTAGGGTGTGTTATGTATAATTATTTTGATTTCATCAAAGATTTCGGGGGGCTTTATGTTAGGAAGGTCCAAGGGGGCATATTAATCGGTGATTGTTCATCGAGGCCTTTGATATGTTGCATGTTCACGAGCGATAGAGTTATGTATTATCCAGGGTTTTTGGAGTTTCATGTTTTGACTAGTGGTTGTTTTGTTTATAGAGGCACCTTGAAGTAAAGGGGAAATTATGATTGTGCTTTAGTGTCAAGTGTAATGAGGTGAGGTGCTATGTTGTTTGGCATATGTAAATTATGTTGATAATTATAAGCATTCATATGTTTGGAACGCTCCTATTTATGTAATATGTACATATACCTGTCTCGTAATGTGTACTGTCAGAAATAATGGTATCGTGTAATATACAGTTCTGATTGTACAATTTAGTGTATATTTAGGGGGTAGGGTGTGCTATGTATACATATTGTTGGTTTAATCAAAAATTTTCAGAGGAGTTTTATGTTAGGAAGGTTGAGGGAGGGGGGTATATTGCATTTGTAAGTTTTAACTAGTGTTTCATAGAGGCACCTTGATGTTATGAGGAAAATGATGATCATGCATTAGTAACAAGTATATTTGTGGTGAGTTTCTATGTTGATTATCATATGTAAATTATGTTGGTAATTATAAGTGTTCATATGTTTCGAACGTTTCCATGTATGCAATATGTACTTATACCTGTTTCTTAAATAAAATAAAAAAAAAAAATTAATGTACCAACCAGGATCACACAGTTCTCAGCCACCATACTCGACCACATACTACTTTGTAACCGCTCTGATAACATCTGTCAGTCAGGCGTCATTACCACAGGTCTTAGTGTTAATTTCATCATTTATTGCACCATTAGGAAACGGATAGGCCTACACAGGACAATGAAAATGAGGTCAACTAGAAGCTACTGTAAAGAAGCACTGGTAAATAGGCTATACAATTGCTATCACAGTTCAATTGTGACTGGTCAGTGATAACAAGTTGCACGGACGTAAATGATGCCTGGGAAAAATTCAAAACAATGTTCACTGCCATCCTTGATAATATTGCACCAGTTAAAGAGGTTAGGATTAAACGAAGAACTGAACCCTGGATGACTACTGAGATATTAGATAATATGAAATTCAGAGACCAGTTAATAGAAAGATTTAAGGCAAACAGACAGGATATTGCAGCACTAAATGAATTCCAAAGGGTGAGGAACAGAGTGCAGAGGCTTATGAAAGGCGCAAAGGCAAGGCATTATTGCTCAAAAATCGAAGAGTACAAGAATAATCCCAGAAAGCTCTGGCAACAACTAAAACAGCGTAGATAGATCTAACATAATACAAAATGTCGATAACGAGGTATGCCACGAAACAACTGAAGTGGCAAATTGTTTAATTCATACTACACAACTGTCGCATCAACACTAGTAAGTAAACTACCAGCTGCATCAAATACCTTTAACACAGACTCTGATAAGTTTAAAACATACTATACCAATAAAGGAGTAACTCCAAACAGTTGTCAGCTAGTAAGTGTATCTCATGACTTCGTGCAAAAAGAACTAATCAGGTTAAACCCAACTAAGAGCACCGGTCCAGATAACATACCGTCTAAATTCCTAAAAGATGGTGCATCTGAACTGGCAATCCCCATTGCTCTCATAATAAATTTGTCCATCACCACTAATACAGTGCCAGAGGGGTTCAAGGAGGCCAGAGTTACTCCTATCTTCAAGAAAAATAGTAGGTCTGATGTCAGCAACTATAGGCCTGTTAGTATACTCAGTGTGATATCCAAAATTCTAAAGAGGGCGGTGTACTGTCAAGTAGTTAAATATCTTAATGACAAAATAATTTTTTTTAGTTACCAGTCAGGATTCAGATCTTATTCGACCGACACCTCCCTAATTAATCTGATGGACAACCTGAGAACTGAAATGTCTCTAGGAATTCTAATAATTATGGTGCCTTCAGTACCGCTAACCATAATATATTATGTAAGAAACTGCAAGCTGTCGGCATAGGTTCTGTAGACTGGTCCAACCTGAGCAACAAGAAACAATTGTCAAAATCAACAACACAGACTCAGAACCCCTCCGATAGCATGTGGTGTTCCCCAAGGTAGTATTCTGGGTTCCTCATTGTTCCTATGTTATGTGAATGACATGCCCATCAGTGTCAAGTGTAAGCTTCTGTTTTATGCAGACGACAGTTCTCTGTTAGTGTCAGGTAAAGACCCACAAGATATAGCTAATATGCTATCACTAGAACTAGAGTGTGTTAGCAAATGGTTAGTAGACAACAAATTACCGTTACGTCTCGGGAAAACAAAAAATAAACTGAAAAGGGTAAATAATTTTAATGTCCAATGTAATGGGGAACCCATTCCTTCAGAGTCTTCAGTGAAATATCTGGGAATCCCCTTTGACCCATGCATGTCAGGCGATTTGAAAGGAAACAGTGTCTACCTACTAAGGCTCGCAGGATCCTACGTTTAGCTCTGATACAATGCAATATAGATTACTCTTCCTCTTCATGTTACTCTGCCTTGATAAAAAAAAATCTGAAAGCTAGACCACAAATTACCCAGAACAAAATGGCGAGATTCATCCTGGACCTGGGTCCAAGAGAACATGTAGGCCAGGATGAATTACAACAATTGGATATGCTGAATGTTGCAAAGTTAAACAACTGAAGTTAAATCACGTTTATAAAATTGCTCACAGTGTCCAGAATATCTTGCTGCCAAGTTTGCCAAGGCTGGGAACCAAAGCAAGTATAGTTCTAGGGAAAGGGAACACAACTCTTTAATACCCACTGTAGGAGGTCAGGCTTCAATCACCTTTTATTGTAAAGCAATAAAAGAGTGGAACGGGCTGCCTGCACATGTCAAAGCCACTTATAGCATGAGTTAGCTCAGAAAAAGAGCCAAAAGGTACTAATTGTGGCATGCTAAGAGCATGTTACATTTTATTCGGCATACGTCACAAACCCACATAGTGGCCCCGTCGCTATACCAGTAGTTCGGTTCAACCTGTGGTACACTCGTGAAACAGCTTTGATAGACTTGCCCTCACTGCTGGTCGCTCACGGTTCACTGTGTTTTGTGCTTGCAGTTGTCTCACTTAACACCGTGTTTTATGTTTGCTTTTGCTTCATTATACATAATGTAAATACTAAACATAAGCTTTAATATTCTGTAAATACCAGTTTGTTTTGGTGAAGGAAATATAATTCAGTTATTCTGTGCTGTCTTTGGCTTCTTCCTAAGTTGTATTCGCAAGGTGTCAGGCCATATATACACCGCTGGTCGTAATACCAATGAATGCAGCTACAGAAAGGGAGGAGAGTGATTCCTTGTATAGCTAAAATACTTGTACCTAGTACTGTGATCTGATCCTCTTTTAATATTAATATAAATAACTCAGTTTACTTTATTCCTAGTATATCTCCTGATTTTCACATATTTGAGTTTCTTGGAAATAAGTCACTGACTTATGTTTGGGTTATCCTGGGTAATCTACACTTATACTGCTATGTATGATAATTTGTGTAACTATCTATGAGTATATATACCTGAATAAACCTCTGACATGTGGCAATCTATGAGTATGAATACCTGAATAAACCTCTGACATGTGGAATCTATGAGTATGAATACCTGAATAAACCTCTGACATGATGAGTAATCTATGAGTCATGAATACCTGAATAAACCTCCTGACATGGTGTGCCTAATCTATGAGTATGAATACCTGAATAAACCTCTGACATGTGGCAATCTAGTGTTAGTCCGGCTGGGTGCACTTGTGAGTCTGTCATCCTGTCAATCATACGAAAAAATATATACATATGTCAATCTGTATCTCTTCTATGTGAAGGTTATTTGTATAGGGGTAGTGGATGTGTAGATCAAGTGTTTACAGTGAAGCATATATGTGAACAGTATTTAGATAAAGGTAGAGAAGTTTTTATTGCATTTATGGATTTAGAAAAGGCATATGATAGAGTGGATAGGGGAGCAATGTGGCAAATGTTGCAAGTGTATGGAATAGGTAGTAAGTTACTGAAGGCTGTAAAGAGTTTTTATGAGGATAGTGAGGCTCAGGTTAGGGTGTGTAGGAGAGAGGGAGATTACTTCCCGGTAAAAGTAGGTCTTAGACAGGGATGTGTAATGTCACCATGGTTGTTTAATATATTTATAGATGGGGTTGTAAAAGAAGTAAATGCTAGGTGTTGGGGAGAGGGGTGGGATTAAATTTGGAGAATTAAATGCAAAATGGGAGTTGACACAGTTACTTTTGCTGATGATACTGTGCTTATGGGAGATTCTAAGAAAAGTTGCAAGGTTAGTGGACGAGTTTGGGAGAGTGTGTAAAGGTAGAAAGTTAAAAGTGAACATAGATAAGAGTAAGGTGATGAGGGTATCAAACGATTTAAATAAAGAAAAATTGGATATCACATTGGAGAGAGGATTATGGAAGAAGTAAATGTTTTCAGATATTTGGGAGTTGACGTGTCAGCGGATGGGTTTATGAAGGATGAGGTTAACCATAGAATTGATGAAGGAAAAAAGGTGAGTGGTGCGTTGAGGTATCTGTGGAGACAAAAACGTTATCCATGGGGCAAGAAGGGAATGTACGAAAGTATAGTCGTACCAACACTCTTATATGGGTGTGAAGCATGGGTTGAAATGCTGCAGCGAGGAGAGGCTGGAGGCAGTGGAGATGTCCTGTCTAAAGGCAATGTGTGGTGTAAATATTATGCAGAAAATTCGGAATGTGGAAATTAGGAGAAGGTGTGGAGTTACTAAAAGTATTTGTCAGAGGGCTGAAGAAGGGTTGTTGAGGTAGTTTGGTCATTTAGAGAGAATGGATCAAAGTAGAATGACTTGGAGAGCGTATAAATCTGTAGGGAAGGAAGGCGGGGTAGGGGTCGTCCTAGAAAAGGTTGGGGAAGGGGTAAAGGAGGTATTGTGGGCGAGGGGCTTGGACTTCCAGCAAGCATGTGTGAGCGTGTTAGATAGGAGTGAATGGAGACGAATGGTTTTGGGACATGACGATCTGTTGGAGTGTGAGCAGGGTAACATTGTGTGAAGGGATTCAGGGAAACCAGTTAATTGATTT
>WNWK01036132.1:5000-19346 GCA_009830355.1 Cherax destructor | reverse complement strand
ACAATTAATTGATATGTTCAACTTATATTCAAACTTTATAACTTAGATATGCAACTTTACTTATTTTATAAATTATCAACCATAACTTTTTATTATTTTATTATTATTATTGCTTTAATTTGTTTAATCTGAATTAATTAATTTTATAATGAAGACAAAAGTACAAAACTATGTTTAAAAAATGTCATGTCTAAACTATGTTCAAATTTCATAGCTTAAATACTCACCTTTACTCATTGTAAACTATCTACAAAAATTCTTACAATTCAGTTTTAAGTTAATTTTAAGTCTGCCCAAAATGCCCTGCATACTAGGGGCTTTTGGCATGTACACCTCATGTAATCTCAATAACCAAATGTAATTCTTTGTATCATGTCCAAATAAACTACTATTATTATTATTATTATTATTATTATTATGGCATCCTGCCTGGCCACTCCCACCTACTATAACATTAAGCGCCCTAGAGCGATAAAATGCATATACAGTTCACTCATTACTTACCTTAAAATATTTGTAGTCTTAATGTAGGGTGAGAAGTGAGTAAGAGAGATAAAAACGAATAAACAAGAGAGAGAGAGTAAGATAGAGCTGCAGAGTACTTATGTAAACAACACGTCTAGTTGGAAATAAATGGTATAAAATACCGACACAATTGAAAAATAAACACATAAGCAGTATAATGTGATCCTTTATTGACAACGTTTCGCCCACGCAGTGGGCTTTATCGAGTCACAAACAGATCTGATCTGTTTGTGACTCGATAAAGTCCACTGCGTGGGCGAAACATTGTCAATAAAGGATCACATTATACTGCTTATGTGTTTATTTTTCCAACCCGTCTAGTTATGGTTGATAAACGTTCATACAAACACCTTATTGTATACAAGTTGTCTCCACAGTGGTACAGTAGAATAAATAAAGACCAACACTTCTATTCTCATGTAATTTTCAGAAGGAATGATGCTCTGACAAATTATTATTATTATTACAAATTATTATTATCAGTAATATACTCCAACATTTAATTAAAGCTCCCCAGAGCGATAAAATACATATACAGTGGACCCCCGACTATCGGCCAGTCTGAGTATCGGCCGGCTCGAGTTTCGATCACTTTTTTTGGCCCAATTTTTCCCCGACAATCGACTATTTCCCCGACTATCGGCCCATGTACCAGACCTGTCCGCCTGCCCATGCTTGCGTGCCTCCCCGCGCAGGCGTCGTGAGCCAGTCTAGCTGTTTATCCTTGAGTGAACATTACCCAGCGCGCTCATTCAAACATTTCACAATAATTGTATTGTGTTTGTTGATTGTCACTGTGAAATATAAGTCACGATAATAATAATAATTTTTTTGTGACATGATACAAAGATGTACATAGTTCATAGATATAAATAGGGTGTACATGCCAAAAGCCCCTAATATGCAGAGCATTGTGGGCATTCTTAAAATTAATTAACAATAGATTAAATGGTAAAAATTATAGTAGACAATTTATTTTGAACATAAGTTGAACATAATGCAATTTATTAAATCAGATCAAACAAATTAAAACAATTAATTGTATTGCAATAACAGTTTATATGATCATTAGATGAGTTACAAAGAGTACAAGAATACAAGAGAATGGATTATTTTATTTGTTAATGCTATAGAAACAAAGTTAGCTAAGAATACAAACAAAACAAACAAACAAATTTTATTTCTTCGCAATTTTACATAGAAGTGCAAGGAGAGCCACTGACATGCCATGGCATTAGGGGCAGCTTAATCTAATGGCTTATAGACTATGTACATAATATTGGAGAAATTGATTGAGTTTGACTTGTTTAAATATTGTTCAGATTACAATATGATAATATTTCATTGTTCAGTTTACATTGAGGTGATACTACATTGTAACAAGTGTTTAGTAGGATGGTATTTAATAGTAAAAATTGAAATTATCTTAAGGAAAATAACATTTAGCATTTTTAAAAGTAATTTACAGAATGCGTATTTAGTTTAGGGTGAGTAGGTGGTAATATAATAGTAATATACAGTGGTACCTCGGTTAATGATGGTCCCCAAAATCGCCCTTTTATGTAAGTTTATTTTTTTAAATGCTTTTGTAAGTGTGTTTTTGGGGGTCTAAAAGGACTAGTCTATTTTACATCATTCCTTATGGGGATAAATTCATTTGGTAATGGCACTTAACCCTTTCGGGGTTGGTGCCGTACTAGTACGTTTTACAAGCAGGGATTGGTGCCATACTAGTACGCGTAAATTCTAGCGGCTTCAAATCGAGGGGGAGAAAGCTGGTAAGCCTGCATATGATAGAATGGGTCTATGTGGTAAGTGTGCGCAGTAGGAAAAAAATCTATGCACCTGCATTGCATTGTGGGAGTGGTAATTCAGTACACCTTTGTCACCAAGCCATGTGGTAAGGAATACCTCACTTCCGCAGTGTGAGTGGTAGGGAAGGCAGTGGGGTGAGTGGGGAAGACAGTGGGGTTGGTGGGGAATACAGTGGGGGGAGTGGGGAAGACAGTGGGGGGAGTGGGGAAGGCAGTGGGGGAGTGGGAAGGTGGGGAAGACAGTGGGGTGGGTGGGGAAGATGTGGAAAGGTTGTTGTTGGTGTGGATCAACGAGAAACAGTTAGCAGGAGATACTGTTTCGGAGGCAATAATATGTGAAAAAGCAAGGCAGTTGTATGATGATCTCGTTAAGAAAATGCCTGCAATGAGTGCTGAAGTGAGCGAATTTAAAGCCAGCAGAGGCTGGTTTCACAAATTTAAGAATCGAAGTGGCATACATAGTGTTGTGAGGCATGGTGAGGCAGCCAGTTCTGACAAAATTTGCGGCTGAAAAATATGTGCCTGAATTCCAGGAGTACATAGAGGCTGAACAATTCCTCCCCCAACAAGTGTTTAATTGTGATGAAACAGGCCTGTTTTGGAAGAAAATGCCCAACAGGACCTTCATTACTCAGGAAGAAAAGGCACAGCCAGGACATAAGCCTATGAAAGACAGGCTAACTTTGATGCTTTGTGCTAATGCCAGTGGTGATTGCAAAGTGAAGCCTTTACTGGTGTATCTTTTTGAAAATCCCAGAGTGTTTGGCAGATGCGGTGTCAGCAAGTCTAACTTGTGTGTGATGTGGAAATCTAACAGAAAGGCATGGGTCACAAAGGACATTTTCTTAGAGTGGTTCAATGGCATGTTTGGCCCCAGTGTGAAGAAATATCTATTGGACAATAATTTGCCACTTAAGTGCCTCCTGATAATGGACAATGCTCCTTGTCATCCTCCAAACTTGGTAGAGAAAATTGTGGAGGAGTTTAAATTCATCAAAGTGAAGTTCTTGCCCCTAATACCACTCCTCTCCTCCAGCCCATGGACCAGCAGGTCATTTCCAACTTTAAAAAACTCTACACCAAAGCAATGTTTCAAAAGTGCTTTGATGTGACCACAGACATGAATATAACCCTAAGAGACTTTTGGAAAAAACATTTCCATATGCTGCATTGTGTAAACCTTATAGGTAAGGCTTGGGAGGGAGTGACTACCAGGACTTTGAACTCTGCCTGGAGAAAATTGTGGCCAGACTGTGTCCTAGAGAGGGATTTTGAAGGTTTTGGGGCTGAGCCTCAGAACCCTGAGCCTGAGCCTGAGCCTGTTGTGTAAGAAATTGTGGAATTGGGCAAGTCTATGGGGTTAGAGGTGAGTGGTGAGGATGTGGAACAGTTGGTGGAGGAGCACAAGGAAGAGCTAACCACTGAAGATCTGCAAGAGCTTCAACAGCAACTGGAACAAGAGACCAGAGGTCAGGACAATAGTTCAGAGGAGGAGGAGGAGGTGGAACAGAGATGGAAGAAGGTGCCTTCTTCAAGGATTAAGGAGATCTGTGCCAAATGGAGTGATGTGCAAGGCTTTATGGATGAATATCACCATAACCATGCTGTTGCAGGCCGTGCTGGCAACCTGTACAATGACACAGTGGTGTGTCATTTCAGGGATGTGTTAAAGAATCGCCAGACACAGAGCTCCCTGGACAGATTTATTGTTAGAAAGAGGTCCAGTGACTCTCAAGCTGGTCCTAGTGGCATTCAAAGAAAAGGAAGTAACCCCAGAAAAGAACTTGGTACCTGCAGTGTTAATGGAAGGGGATTCCCCTTCCAAACACTAGCATACTACTCCACCTTCTCCCCTCCTCCCGTCCTCCACACATCAACAAATCTTCAATAAATGTAAGTGACATGTTATTGTACAATATTTACATGTGTATTTATTTATTGTTCATTAAATTGTGTATTATTTAATGTCAAAAAGTTCTAAAAAATATTTTATTTAACTACTTTTGGAAGTCTTGGACGGATTAAATTTATTTCCATTATTTCTTATGGGGAAAATTGATTCAGTTAACGATTGTTTCGGCTAAAGATATGCCCTCTCTGACGGATTAATATCGTTAACCGAGGTATGACTGTATAAGTTTCAACATTTGTACTAGATTATGTTTGATAAATTATTTTTCTTTGGGCAATTTTGTAGGGGTTTCTTAGGCTAGGGGAGTAACACAGTGAATAATGTTATTTTGAGGCAGTGTAAAGTTATTTAATAACTTTGTGGGTAATGTAAAGTAGTGGGAATTTAGTTGTGGGTGAGTAGGTGATTTTTTAACAGAGTTTTGAAGTGATGTACAGACCGGGTTTCTTTGGTAATCATAGGTAATAAATTCCAAATTTTTGGGCCTTTAATGTGCATTGCGTTTTTGCATAGTGTGAGGTGGACATGGGGAACATCGAAGAGTGATCTGTGCCTTGTGATATGTTCATGTGTCCTGTTAAGATTTGTTAGGAGAATTTTGAGTTGTGGGTTAATATTTGAGTTTAGTGTTTTATGTATGTAATAGGCACTGTAAAAAGTATGGATGTCTTGTATGGTGAGTAAGTTCAGACTTTTGAATATAGGTGGAGTATGTTGTATAGAGTGGGAATTTGTTATCATTCGAACTGCAGCCTTTTGTTGTGTTATTAATGGTTTGATGTGATTTATTGGTGTTGAGCCCCATGCACAGATTCCATAGGTGAGATAGGGGTAAATGAGTGAGTGATAAAGGGAAAGGAGAGCTGGTTGTGGAACATAGTACCTTATCTTGGATAGTATTCCTACGGTCTTGGAGACTTTCTTGGAAATTTGTTGTATATGTGTCTTAAATTTGAGGCCACTGTCAAGGTGGATTCCTAAGAATTTTCCCTCTGTGAGTTTTGTGACAAGTGATCCGTTTATCATCATGTTAAGTGGAACATTTGTAGCTCTGTTTCCAAACTGAATGAAATAGGTTTTGTCAACATTGAGGTTAAGCTTGTTAGTCATCATCCATGTGTATAATAGCATCATTTGTGTTTTTATTAGGCCTGAATCCAAACTGACAGTGGTTGAGTACGTTGTGGGAGATGAGGTAGGAATAGATCTGCCTATGAATTAATTTTTCAAAGATTTTGGAGAGAAGGGGTAAGTTAGATATTGGCCTATAGTTATTCAGGTCTGTTTGATCTCCTCCTTTATGTATGGGTGTAACCCTCTCTATTTTGAGTATTGATGGGAAGGTGGAGGATTCTATGGATTTGTTAAAGAGTGTTGCAATAATTGGTGACAGAACTTGAGAAGCTTTTTTGTATATAAAAGGTGGTAAGTTATTTAGATCTCCTGCCTTGTTTTTTAATGTGTTGATTACAAGTGAGACTTCTGTTGGGTTGGTCGGAGCTAAGAATAGTGTATTCGTGTAGGTGCCAGTGAGGTAGTCGTTAGGTGGAGTGTTTGAACTTGGGATTTTGCTTGCCAGCTTTTTTCCTATGGTGGAGAATAAATCATTGAGTCTGTTTGTTGTTTCAGTTGGTGGGAGTAAGGGTTCATCTGGGTTTGTTAGTTTTATTGTTCTGTTACTGGATATCTTTTTGGTTCCTAGAATTTCAGATAGGGTTTTCCAGGTCCAAAGAAGCTTCCTAGTGGCACCCCTGTGATAAAGAAAGTGAGGAACACCATCGAACTGAAGAAGGAGATAGAAAAATATGAGTGGCATACATGTGGGGGAGCTTGCCAGGATATATGGCAAAAGCAAATCAACAGGAAGGCAGGGAGTGTAGCAGGGATGCAGGGAGTGTAGCAGGCATGCAGGGAGTGTAGCAGGCATGCAGGGAGTGTAGCAGGCATGCAGGGAGTGTAGCAGGAAGGCAGGGAGTGGGGATTCCCCTTCCAAACACTAAACCCTCCAGATGCCATCAACAGTCTTCAATGAAGGCAACTACATTAAGACTACAAATATTTTAAGGTAATTAATGAATGGACTGTACAGTGGACCCCTGAGTATCGGCCGTAATCCATTCCAGGAGCTAGGCCTTAACTCGAACTGGCCGAAAGTTGAACCATTATTTCCCATAAGAAATGATGTAAATACAATTAATCAGTTCCAGACACCCAAAAATATTCACAAAAAAATCATTTTTTAAAGAATAACTATAGTTTTACATACACAAAGCAATTATACATATTATACATATTAGAAAATAAATACAAACATTTAAATACACACATTTAAATAAACACATAAAATATGTATAATTGCTTTGTGTATGTAAAACTATAGTTATTCTTTAAAAAATGATTTTTTTGTGAATATTTTTGGGTGTCTGGAACTGATTAATCAGTGCCATCGTAACGCCTCGGTTAACGATGGCGTCGGATAACGATAAATTCGGTTAGCGATAGATTTTTATGTCAAAATATTGATTCCATTTACGATGTTTGATTTGGTTTACAATATTCGTCCCGGACGTGTCTGCGTGGCGCCCAGCTGTGCGGGCACTCCAGGAAGCATCAGTGTGCTATTGTTTACAAGCAAGAGGACCACCACCCACTCCACCCACGCATTCATACCAGTATATTGTCATTATTCCACTGCTTTTAGTACTTGCAACTGCTAAATAAGCTACCATGGGTCCAAAGAAAGCTCCTAGTGCCAAGCCTGTGGTAAAGAGGCTCAGAAATACAGTAGAACTGAAGGAGATAATAGAAAATTATGAAAGTGGAGTGCGTATCATTGAGCTGGCCAGGCTGTATGGGAAAGCCTATTCTACCATCGCTACCATTGTGACCAAGGAAATACACATAAAATCAAGGAAGCTGTTGTTGCAAAAGGGGCATATGTGATCACAAAACAGAGATCGCAAGTGCTGGAAGGTGTGGAAAATTTGTTATTGGTGTGGATCAACGAGAAACAGTTAGCAGGAGATAGTGTTTCGCAGGCAATAATATGTGAAAAAGCAAGGCAGTTGCATGATATCTCGTTAAGAAAATGCCTGCAACGAGTGCTGAAGTGAGCGAATTTAAAGCCAGCAGAGGCTGGTTTCAAAAATTTAAGAATCGAAGTTGCATACAGTGTTGTGAGGCATGGTGAGGCAGCCAGTTGTGACAAAAGTGCGGCTGAAAAATATGTGCCTGAATTCCAGGGGTACATAGAGGCTGAAGAATTCCTCCCCCAACAAGTGTTTAATTGTGATGAAACAGGCCTGTTTTGGAAGAAAATGCCCAACAGGACCTTCATTACTCAGGAGGAAAAGGCACAGCCAGGACACAAGCCTATGAAAGACAGGCTATCTTTGATGCTTTGTGCTAATGCCAGTGGTGATTGCAAAGTGAAGCCTTTACTGGTGTATCATTCTGAAAATCCTCGAGTGTTTGGCAGATGTGGTATCACCGAGTCTAATTTGTGTGTGATGTGGAAGTCTAACAAAAAGGCATAGGTCACAAAGAACATTTTCTTAGAGTGGTTCAATTGCGTGTTTGGCCCCAGTGTGAAGAAATATCTCCAGGAAAATAATTTGCCACTTAAGTGCCTCCTGATAATGGACAATGCTCCTTATCATCCTCCAAACTTGGTAGAGAAAATTGTGGAGGACTTTAAATTCATCAAAGTGAAGTTCTTGCCCCCTAATACCACTCCTCTCCTCCAGTCCATGGACCAGCAGGTCATTTGCAACTTTAAAAAACTCTACACCAAAGCAATGTTTCAAAAGTGCTTTGATGTGACCACAGACATGAATATAACCCTAAGAGACTTTTGGAAAAATCATTTCCATATCCTGCATTGTGTACACCTTATAGGTAAGGCTTGGGAGGGAGTGACTACCAGGACTTTGAACTTTGCCTGGAGAAAATTGTGGCCAGACTGTGTCCTAGAGAGGGATTTTGAAGGTTTTGGGGCTGAGCATCAGAACCCTGAGCCTGAGCCTGAGCCTGTTGTGGAAGAAATTGTGGAACTGGGCAAGTCCATGGGGTTGGAGGTGAGTGGTGAGGATGTGGAACAGTTGGTGGAGGAGCACAATGAAGAGCTAACCACTGAAGATCTGCAAGAGCTTCAACAGCAACTGCAACAAGAGACCACAGGTCAGGACAATGGTTCAGAGGAGGAGGAGGTGGAACAGAGATGGAAGAAGGTGCCTTCTTCAGTGATTAAGGAGATTTGTGGAATTTGGAGCAGGGTGCAAGACTTTATGGATGAATATTACCCTAACCATGCTGTTGCAGGCCGTGCTGGCAATCTGTACAATGACACAGTGGTGTCTCATTTCAGGAATGTGTTAAAGAATCGCCAGACACAGAGCTCCCTGGACAGATTTTTGGTTAGAGAGGGGTCCAGTGACTCTCAAGCTGGTCCTAGTGGCATTAAAAGAAAAAGGCCAGTAACCCCAGAAAAGAACTTGCCACCTGCAGTGTTAATGGAAGGGGATTCCCCTTCCAAACACTAGCATACTACTCCATCTTCTCCCCTCCTCCCGTCTTCCACACATCAACAACTCTTCAATAAACGTAAGTGACATGTTATTGTACTATATTTAAATGTATTTCTTTAATGTTCATTAAATTGTGTATTATTTAATGTCAAAAAGTTCTAAAAAATATTTTATTTTACTACTTTTGGAAGTCTGGAAGGGATTAATTTTATTTCCATTATTTCTTATGGGGAAAATTGATTCGGATAACGATTGATTCGGTTACAGATATGCCTGCTCTGACGGATTAATATCTTTAACCGAGGTATGACTGTAATTGTATTTACATCATTTCTTATGGGAAATAATGGTTCAACTTTCGGCCAGTTCGAGTTAAGGCCTAGCTCCTGGAATGGATTACGGCCGATACTCAGGGGTCCACTGTACAGTCCATTCATTAATTACCTTAAAATATTTGTAGTCTTAATGTAGGGTGAGAGGTGAGTTTTATTTGTAGGAAGTCAGGTTTGGGAAGTATGGGTAGCCAGCAAGGGCAGCCCTCCCCTCCCCACCCCCACCCACACATAATGTAAACAAACCAGACAAACACATCTGGTTTTCGTCACTTTACATTGTGTACAAGTTGTCTCCATGTTGATACAGTAGAATAAATAATGAGAAACACTCCCAGTCTCATGTAACACCATTTTTAGAAGAAATGACGCCCTGAGTGAAGGCATACGAAAGGAATAATTTTCTAGTTACCCCCAGTAATATTATAGTGTACACATTTTATCTGATGTTGGACTACAAGTCGCCTGGCTACCACAAGTCCTACAAGTCGCCTGGCTACCACAAGTCTTACAAGTCGCCTGGCTACCACATCTCATATTTATGTTAATTTATTTTACTGTGGGGTGTATTTAGATGGATTAAGCAAAATGTCTATATTAACTTGTGTAAGTTTACTTAGGAACGGGTATACCTGAAGTCCTTTTGGAGGGGGATTCCCCTTCCAACCACTAACACCCTGCCCCTGTCAGCAACTCTACCTTCCAGATGCCTGCAACTCTTCAATAAAGGTAAGTAAATGTATATATATATACGATTATATACGATATATACGATTGTCCAGAGAGCTGAGGAGGGGTTGTTGAGGTGGTTTGGACATGTAGAGAGAATGGAACGAGACAGAGTGACTTCGAGAGTGTATAAATCTGTAGTGGAGGGAAGGCGGGGTAGGGGTCGGCCTAGGAAAGGTTGGAGGGAGGGGTAAAGGAAGTTTTGTGTGCGAGGGCTTGGATTTCCAGCAAGCATGTGTGAGCGTATTTGATAGGAGTGAATGGAGGCATATGGTTTTAATACTTGACGTGCTGTTGGAGTGTGAGCAAAGTAACATTTATGAAGGGATTCAGGGAAACCGGCAGGCCGGACTTGAGTTCTGGAGATGGGAAGTACAGTGCCGGCACTCTGAAGGAGGGGTGTAAATGTTGCAGTTTTATAACTGTAGTGTAAAGCACCCTTCTGGCAAGACAGTGATGGAGTGAATGATGATGAAAGTTTTTCTTTTTCGGGCCACCCTGCCTTGGTGGGAATCGGCCGATGTGTTAATAAAAAAAAAAAAAAAATATATATATATATATATATTGTTTTTCATTATTTTGCATGAATATTTTTTTGTGGAACGGATTAATTGTATTTACATTATTTCTTATGGGAAATAATGGTTCGAATTTCGTAAACTTCATGTTAAGTAATATCTCCTGGAACGGATTAATTACGATACTCGGGGGTCCACTGTATATATATATACATATATGTGTGTACAGTGGTACCCCGAGTTTCGGTGTATCTGAATATCGTTTTTTTCGTGTTTCGAGCGCTTTTTTCGGACAATGTTTTTTTCATGTATCGGCCATTTATTCGTGTATCGGTCTGTACCAGACCTGTCCACACTTGCGCACCTCGCCGTGCAGGATGCCAGTCTAACGTTGTTTACCATTGAGAGAACATTACCCAGCGCGCTCTTTCAAACATTCACAATAAATTTGTTGTGTTTATTGGTGGTTTAGTGATTGTCACTGTGAAATAAATCACCGTGGGTCCAAAGAAGCTTCCTAGTGGCACCCCTGTGGTAAAGAAAGTGAGAAACACCATCAAAGTGAAGAAGGAGATTGTAGAAAAATATGAGAGTGGTGTACGTGTGAGTGAGCTTGCCAGGATGTACAACAAAAACACATCTACTATAACCTCTATCCTGGCAAAGAGAAAAGAAATCAAGGAAGCTAATGTTGCAAAAGGGGTTGATATGTTAACGAAAAATACATCGAAACAGTGGATGAGGTTGAGAAGTTGTTGGGGGTGTGGATCAATGAAAAACAGATAGCTGGTGATATTATTTCCACGGCGATAATTTGTGAAAAGACAAGGCAGTTGCACGCAGATTTGGTCAAGACAATGCCTGCAACCAGTGCTGAGGTGAGTGATTTTTAAGCCAGCAGAGGCTGGTTTGAGAGGTTTAAGAAACGTAGTGGCATACACAGTGTTGTGAGGCATGGTGAGGCAGCCAGCTCAGACAAACGTGCAGCTGAAAAATTTGTGCAGGAATTCAAGGGGTTCATACAGTGAAAAATTTGAACCCCAACAAGTGTTTAATTGTGATGAAACAAGGCCTGTTTTGGAAGAAAATGCCAAACAGGACCTTCATTACTCAGGAGGAAAAGACACTGCCAGGACACAAGCCTATGAAAGACAGGCTAACTCTCATGTGTGCTAATGCCAGTGGTGATTGTAAAGTGAAGCCTTTACTGGTGTATAACTCAGAAAATCCCAGAGCCTTCAAGAAACACAACTCAGAAAATCCCAGAGCCTTCAAGAAACACAATGTTAACAAGAATAAATTGTGTGTGTACTGGAAGGCTAACACCAAGGCATGGGTCACTAGGGAAATTTTTGTGGAATGGTTCACTGGAGTGTTTGGCCCTAGTGTGAAGAAATACCTCCTGGAAAAGAAATTGGGACTCAAGTGCCTCCTGCTACTGGACAATGCTCCTGCTCATCCTCACAACTTGAAAGACTATTTGTCTGATGAGTTCAGTTTCATCACAGTGAAGTTCTTGCCTCCTAACACCACTCCTCTCATCCAGCCCATGGACTAGCAGGTCATTTGTAACTTCAAAAAACTGTACACCAAAGCAGTGTTTGAAAAGTGCTTTCAAGTGGCCTCGGACACTCAGTTGACCCTAAGAGAGTTCTGGAAAGATCACTTCAATATCGTCCATTGTATAGGCCTTATAGGTAAGGCTTGGGAGGGAGTGACTTCCAGGACTTTGAACTCTGCTTAAAGACCATTGTGGCCAGGTTGTGTCCAATGGAGGGATTTTGAAGGATTTGAGGCTGATCCTGACCCTGTGTCTGTTGTGGACTCTTTTGTGGAATTGGGCAGGTCCCTGGGGAGGGAGTGACTTCCAGGACTTTGAACTCTGCTTAAAGACCATTGTGGCCAGGTTGTGTCCAATGGAGGGATTTTGAAGGATTTGAGGCTGATCCTGACCCTGTGTCTGTTGTGGACTCTTTTGTGGAATTGGGCAGGTCCCTGGGGTTGGAGGTGAGTGGTGAGGATGTGGAAGAGTTGGAGGAGCACAGGGTAGTCCTAAAAACTGAAGAGCTGAAAGAGCTTCATCAGGAACAGCAACAGATGACATTTAAGGAAATTGATTCAGAGGAGGAGGATGGACAGGGTGAGGTAGTAACTTCTTCAGAGATTAACCCTTTCGGGGTTATGGTCATACAAGTACGTCTTATGCACTGGGGTTATTGACGTACTAGCACGCCTAAATTCTAGCGCCCTCAAATCAAGCAGAAACAGGCTGTTAGGCCTAGATGTGATAGAATGGGTCTGTGCGGTCAGTGTGCGCAGTATAAAAAAAATTCCTGCACCACACAGTGCATAATGAGGAAAAAAAAACGGACCGTGTTTTTGGTTTAAAACAGCGACTTTGCAGTCTATTTTCGTATGGTATTTATTGTTGTATTCTCGTTTTCTTGGTTTCATTTGATAGAATGGAAGATATATTACAGAAATAAAGATGATTTTGATTGGTTTTACAATAACAAGTACCTTGAAATTGAGCTCAAAGTAGCGAAAATGTTCGATTTTTGACGATGTTCAAAAGTAAACAAATCACACCATGCATCCAATACACATCAACTGGCGAGTCTAATATTCATGCACAAGTGCTCTGATATTATTTATACCATTTTTACAGTGATGCAGTTGTATACATAACAGTAAATCTTCTATTTTTTTGTGAGAATAAAAATTCAAAATGGAAAGCAAAAGTAATGTAAGAGGGGCCTGGAGACGTGAGTAATGAACAGAGAAGATGTTATTTTAGTGCCAGGAATGTCTGCCTTGTTTATTATGGACCCTATTTTGAAATAGGCATTGTTTGAAATTTGTGTGAAATTGGCCAAATTGCCATTTTCTGACCACTATTTTGGGTAGTTGAAAATGGTAAATAGGCAGTTTCTTGTACTCAATCGATAGAAGAAAGGGAGTTCTAGCGAAATAGCTATAATTTTAATAGACTCAAACATTGGAATGTGATGATAATAGGGCTCAAAGTGGGCGAAATCGCCGATGCGTAAGTGTCATGGCTACCGCTAACTTTGCGAAAGCATAATTCCGTTAGTTTTCGATCAAATTTCATATTTTTTGTGGCGTTATGATCGGAAAAAGATTCTCTATCATTCCATAAGAAATTTTTTTTTTTTTTAAATTCGTGGACCCTGAGAACGAGTTTCAGAGAGACCCCTTGGACCCCCAAAGGATTAAGGAAGTTTGTTCCAAATGGACTGATGTGCAGACATTTGTTGAAAAAAACCACCCTGAGCAAGCTGAAGCAAGCCACATCTGCAACATGTTCAGTGACAGAATCTTGCCCCACTTCAGGAAAATGTTGAAGAGTCGCCAGAAACAGTTATTTTTCGAGGCAGGGGTCCAGTGACTCTCAAGCTGGTCCTAGTGGCATTAAAAGAAAAAGAAAGGAAGTCCAGAGAGGGACTTGTTACGTTAAGTCCTTATGGAGGGGGATTCCAGCAACTCTCTTTGATAAAGGTAAGTAAATGCTATTTTAAATGTTTAATTATAAATTTATTAGTTTATAATTGTTTTGTGTATGTAAAACTATTTATTCTTTAAAAAAATTATATTTTTTTAATATTTTTGGGTGGAACGGATTAATTGTATTTACAGTGGACCCCCGAGTAACAAACAAAATTCATTCCAGAAGCCTGGTCAAGTGCCATTACCAAACGAATTTACTCCCTTACGAAATAATGTCAAGTACGTTAGTCCATTTCAGACCCCCAAAAATACACTTACAAAAGCACTTACAATATTATACTTACATAATTGTACGATTTCCGGGGTGTTCGTAACTTGGGGTCCACTGTACATTATTTCTTATAGGAAATAAGGTTTCGAGTTTCGAGTAATTCGTGTTAAGGTCTAGCTCCTGGAATGGATTATGACCGAAACACGAGGGACCACTGTATATTGTGTGTGTGTGTCCCAACAATTAATATT
>WNWK01036131.1:0-19347 GCA_009830355.1 Cherax destructor | reverse complement strand
GGACAGCTGCACTGGCTATCATGGGGACAGGTGTGCTGGCTATCACAGAGACAGGTGCACTGCCTATCACAGGGACAGGTGCGCTGGCTATCATGGGGACATGTGCGCTGGCTATCACAGAGACAGGTGTGCTGGCCATCACAGGGACAGCTGCACTGGCTATCATGGGGACAGGTGTGCTGGCTATCACAGAGACAGGTGCACTGCCTATCACAGGGACAGGTGCGCTGGCTATCATGGGGACAGGTGCGCTGGCTATCACAGAGACAGGTGTGCTGGCCATCACAGGGACAGGTGCGCTGGCTATCATGGGGACAGGTGCGCTGGCTATCACAGGGACAGGTGCGCTGGCTATCATGGGGACAGGTGCGCAGGCTATCATGGGGAGAGGTGCGCTGGCTATCATGGGGACAGGTGCGCTGGCTATCACAGAGACAGGTGTGCTGGCTATCACAGGGACAGCTGCACTGGCTATCATGGGGACAGGTGTGCTGGCTATCACAGGGACAGGTGGGCTGGCTATCATGGGGACAGGTGTGCTGGCTATCATAGGGACAGATGCGCTGGCTATCACAGAGACAGGTGTGCTGGCTATCATGGGGACAGGTGCTGGCTATCACAGAGAGAGTGTGCTGGCTATCACAGGGACAGCTGCACTGGCTATCATGGGGACAGGTGTGCTGGCTATCACAGGGACAGGTGGGCTGGCTATCACAGGGACAGGTGGGCTGGCTATCACAGGGACAGGTGCGCTGGCTATCATGGGGACAGGTGCGCTGGCTATCACAGAGACAGGTGTGCTGGCTATCATGGGGACAGGTGCGCTGGCTATCACAGAGACAGGTGTGCTGGCTATCACAGGGACAGCTGCACTGGCTATCATGGGGACAGGTGTGCTGTCTATCACAGGGACATGTGGGCTGGCTATCATGGGGACAGGTGCACTGCCTATCACAGGGACAGGTGGGCTGGCTATCACAGGGACAGGTGTGCTGGCTATCACAGAGACAGGTGCACTGCCTATCACAGGGACAGGTGCGCTGGCTATCATGGGGACAGGTGTGCTGGCTATCACAGGGACAGCTGCACTGGCTATCATGGGGACAGGTGCGCTGGCTATCACAGGGACAGGTGTGCTGGCTATCACAGGGACAGCTGCACTGGCTATCATGGGGACAGGTGTGCTGGCTATCACAGGGACAGGTGCGCTGGCTATCACATGGACAGGTGCGCTGGCTAGCACAGACACAGATGCGCTGGCTATCACGGGGACAGGTGTGCTGGCTATAACAGAAACAGGTGCACTAGCTATCACAGGAACAGGTGTGCTGGCTATCACAGGGACAGGTGTGCTGGCTATCACAGGGACAGGTGTGCTGGCTATTACAGGGGCAGGTGTTCTGTCTATCATAGGGGCAGGTGTGCTGGCTATCACAGGGACAGGTGTGCTGGCTATCACAGGTGTTGGTCAAAATTTTACCTTTCTAAAATAGATTTTATGAAGAACTGAACCACTAGTGTGAATTATTAAACGAATATTTGTATAGAACTGCAGCATTCTTGTGTTATATCAAATCAAGGTAAAATGACTGGAATATTTATTTGCAAGGTAAACTAAGTCTATATATGATATATAGTAACAAATCCAAGCGTTTCGAAAACAGTTATAATTTTTCAAACCCTTTCTTGCTCAAATGGAAATTACGACTTTCCACAGGTAGTGAAGACCAGTGATAAGCAGGAGGAGTCGTGTGTCATCTGAACACTATGCTGCTGTTATACACTCATTATCTGAACACTATGCTGCTGTTATACACTCATTATCTGAACACTATGCTGCTGTTATACACTCATTATCTGAACACTATGCTGCTGTTATACACTCATTATCTGAACACTATGCTGCTGTTATACACTCATTATCTGAACACTATGCTGCTGTTATACACTCAGTATCTGAACACTATGCTGCTGTTATACACTCATTATCTGAACACTATGCTGCTGTTATACACTCATTATCTGAACACTATGCTGCTGTTATACACTCATTATCTGAAGACTATGCTGCTGTTATACACTTATTATCTGAACACTATGCTGCTGTTATACACTCATTATCTGAACACTATGCTGCTGTTATACACTCAGTATCTGAAGACTATGCTGCTGTTTACACTCATTATCTGAACACTATGCTGCTGTTATACACTCATTATCTGAAGACTATGCTGCTGTTATACACTCATTATCTGAAGACTATGCTGCTGTTATACTCATTATCTGAACACTATGCTGCTGTTATACACTTATTATCTGAACACTATGCTGCTGTTATACACTCATTATCTGAACACTATGCTGCTGTTATACACTCATTATCTGAACACTATGCTGCTGTTATACACTCATTATCTGAACACTATGCTGCTGTTATACACTCAGTATCTGAACACTATGCTGCTGTTATACACTCAGTATCTGAACACTATGCTGCTGTTATACACTCAGTATCTGAACACTATGCTGCTGTTATACACTCATTATCTGAAGACTATGCTGCTGTTATACACTCATTATCTGAACACTATGCTGCTGTTATACACTCATTATCTGAACACTATGCTGCTGTTATACACTCATTATCTGAAGACTATGCTGCTGTTATACACTCATTATCTGAACACTATGCTGCTGTTATACACTCATTATCTGAACACTATGCTGCTGTTATACACTCATTATCTGAACACTATGCTGCTGTTATACACTCATTATCTGAACACTATGCTGCTGTTATTCACTCATTATCTGAACACTATGCTGCTGTTATACACTCAGTATCTGAACACTATGCTGCTGTTATACACTCAGTATCTGAAAACTATGCTGCTGTTATACACTCAGTATCTGAACACTATGCTGCTGTTATACACTCATTATCTGAACACAATGCTGCTGTTATACACTCATTATCTGAACACTATGCTGCTGTTATACACTCAGTATCTGAACACTATGCTGCTGTTATACACTCTTTATCTGAACACTATGCTGCTGTTATACACTCAGTTTCTGATGACTATGCTGCTGTTATACACTCAGTATCTGAACACTATGCTGCTGTTATACACTCATTATCTGAAGACTATGCTGCTGTTATACACTCATTATCTGAACACTATGCTGCTGTTATACACTCAGTATCTGAAGACTATGCTGCTGTTATACACTCAGTATCTGAACACTATTCTGCTGTTATACACTCAGTATCTGAAGACTATGCTGCTGTTATACACTCAGTATCTGAACACTATGCTGCTGTTATACACTCATTATCTGAACACTATGCTGCTGTTATACACTCAGTATCTGAACACTATGCTGCTGTTATACACTCAGTATCTGAACACTATGCTGCTGTTATACACTCAGTATCTGAAGACTATGCTGCTGTTATACACTCAGTATCTGAACACTATGCTGCTGTTATACACTCATTATATGAAGACTATGCTGCTGTTATACACTCATTATCTGAACACTATGCTGCTGTTATACACTCATTATCTGAACACTATGCTGCTGTTATACACTCAGTATCTGAACACTATGCTGCTGTTATACACTCATTATCTGAACACTATGCTCCTGTTATACACTCATTATCTGAACACTATGCTCCTGTTATACACTCATTATCTGAACACTATGCTGCTGTTATACACTCATTATCTGAAGACTATGCTGCTGTTATACACTCAGTATCTGAACACTATGCTGCTGTTATACACTCATTATCTGAACACTATGCTGCTGTTATACACTCATTATCTGAAGACTATGCTGCTGTTATACACTCATTATCTGAACACTATGCTGCTGTTATACACTCATTATCTGAAGACTATGCTGCTGTTATACACTCAGTATCTGAACACTATGCTGCTGTTATACACTCAGTATCTGAACACTATGCTGCTGTTATACACTCAGTATCTGAAGACTATGCTGCTGTTATTCACTAATTATCTGAACACTATGCTGCTGTTATACACTCAGTATCTGAACACTATGCTGCTGTTATACACTCATTATCTGAACACTATGCTGCTGTTATACACTCATTATCTGAACACTATGCTGCTGTTATACACTCATTATCTGAACACTATGCTGCTGTTATACACTCATTATCTGAACACTATGCTGCTGTTATACACTCATTATCTGAACACTATGCTGCTGTTATACACTCATTATCTGAACACTATGCTGCTGTTATACACTCATTATCTGAAGAATACAATGGAAGGTTCACTGACTTTGAGAATCATTACCTCACATTCAAATCAACATTTCAACATCACCTACTTGATCTCCGAGGTCCCTAAAGTGCTATAAATTTAACTGATTGAGGTCTCAAAAGATAACATTTTAAAGTCCCTGTTTTATACCTGGAGTATACCTTGAGAGGGTTTCGGGGTCAACGCCCCCACGGCCCGGTCTGAGACCAGGCCTCGTAGTTTATCAGGGTCTGATCAACCAGGCTGTTACTGCTGGTCGCACGCAAACTGACGTATGAACCACAGCCCGGCTGGTCAGGTACTGACTTTAGGTGCCTGTCCGGTGCCTTCTTGAAGACAGCCAGGGGTCTATTGGTAATCCGTCTTATGTATGCTGGGATGCAGTTGAACAGTCTTGGGCCCCTGAAACTTAGTGTGTTGTCTCTCAGTGTACTCGTGGTGCCCCTACTTTTTATTGGGGGATGTTGCATCTCCTGCTGAGAATTTGCTTTCATAGGGAGTGATTTTCGTGTGCAAGTTGCGTACCAATTACTCTTGGATTTTCCAAGTGTATATTATCATGTATCTCTCCTGCGTTCCAAGGAATACAGATCAAGGGCCTTCAACCGTTCCCAGTAATTTAGGTGCCTTATCTTACTTATGTGTGCCGTGAAAGTTCTTTGAACACTCTCCAGGTCTGCAATGTCGCCAGCCTTGAAGGGGGCCATTAGTGTACAACAGTATTCCAGCCTAGAGAGAACAAGTGATTTGAAGAGAATCATCATGGGCTTTGCGTCCCTAGTTTTGAAGGTTCTCATTATCCATCCTATCATTTTTTCTAGCAGATGCGGTAGATACATTGTTGTGGTCTTTGAAGGTGAGATCCTCTGACATTATCACTCCCAGGTCCTTCACATTAGAATTTGTTGTATACAGGTTTAATTTCCTCAAGTTTTCCATATATGAGTACAGTTGAAATTTCTCTTCATTGAACTTCATATTGTGTTGAGCGGCCCATTTGAAGATTTGGTTGATGTCTGCTTGGAGTCTTGCGGTGTCTTCGATGGAGGTCACTGCCATTACAATTCGGGTGTCTGTCATGGCTAAGAAAGATCCCACTGAAATACAGAAAAATATAATAGAATACCAACATCTACGGCAACATGCACGATAAATGTTTTCTTGTTTCTCAACCAATTATTGTTGCGAATCCACATTCTCCTATCTAACTCAAATCAAGACGCCCTTAAAAAAATATTTTTCTTGAGGTTATTATATAGTAATTAAGTTTTTACAAAATAACTGACATTTTGCAGTATATCTAATCAAAGATTCTTGAATGCAGCTTTATTAGATTACAGCTTTTTTATTTTTTTTTTATTTTATTGATAACACATATACAAAAACAATGTTGTCCACACAAAGAAACAAGTACTCCTTACAAAAACTTTGACATACATAACCACATAACAAAACCCCAAAACCATGACATTAAAGCACCAATAACACCTATTGGGTACCCAAACATAAACCCAAGTGTAGATTCCTCTGTACCAACAGCAAGGTACAACCCACCGCCTCGTCACCACTCAAACTACACACATACCCAACATACCATCAACCACATCTACACACATCAACTTAACTAACAATATGCATCAATCCAACAATGGATTACATAAAACAAACAAAAAAACAATACATTCCAGAACCCAAAAACCTAATAATGATATGTACCTTTGCAATGATACACAAAAACATTACAAACATAAATAACATGTCAGATTATAAAATTAAAACCCTTTCCCCAATTAAATCAACAAATAACACCAACCACAAAACCCCTCCCAACACATCCCCCCTTTTTACCCCTACCCTATTAACAACCACACCCCAAATCATTTTCACACGCACACACATATTTAAACAAATAAACAAAAATATGTGCTACCCAACCGCACATAATAACAAACCTCACACCATATTACACCATTCCGACCTCATAACATGAGGCCATTGCTAAGAATAACCAATAATATCATTATACAACATATAAGAACAACACCATCCTACCACTCTAAAGAATGCTTTCATTAACACACAAAAAGCTTATCCGTACATGTTACTCATGGGCAACCTCTCATATCTATGCCCATCACATAAAGAAAAAGTTACTACCACACACAAAAACAATAATATGAAAACGTGTAATAAATTATCATCCTGTAATCGTTCCAAGAAGATACCATAACCTGAGGTCCACCTAAGACCCCCTTACGTTTACACCCAACACTACACCATTAACATTTAGACAGACAATTCCGAAGCAAAAGCACCTCAGCCTATAATCCGTTGAAAAAACAATCCCTCCACTTGACGTCCTATTAACTGAAACCCCCTACCCCTCCCTTCCTACCCTATCCACTCATGCCCGTCCCCCACCTAACCTCGACACCACCCTCACCCAACACCTCCTCCAAACCCCCCAACCCTATCCTACCCCTCACCCCTTAAACTATACACCGTCAAATCCCTGTACGCCTGAGAAAAAGCCCCCTTCCATGCTCTACCTTATAAAGTCTTATTCCTACACTTAGTCCTAAAAAAACCCGCTCTCCTATACGCTCCCTCCTCCCCTTATCCCTGAGACACCAAGACAAAAATATATAATCCAAAACCAAATATGATAAACTCCTACGTGTGCTGTCCGAAAACTGACCCAAGTCCAAACTCAAAGCCCTTAAAACAGAAACCTGTCCCCACCTATCTGTCTCAACACCCCCAAACCATTCCCTCACCCCCTGCAAATCACTACAAAAATAGATAACATGATACACCGTTTCCATTTCCCCACACCTACTACATACCCCATCACGTACGACTCCCATAATAAATAATTGCGCTTTCGAAGCTAAACATCCCTGCAAAAACCTATACCCTGTCTCCCGTACTTTTGGTTTCAATTTTAATATATGTAACCACCTCCAAATACTTACCCAATCATACAGAGGATAAACCCCACTCCCTGCACTACCCTCCCCTCCAACCCCATCCTATCCAATCTTTTAACCCTACTCTTACCAGGCTCCCTCATCACCATTAAACCCCTCAATATCGCTTCACACAACAGGATGTATTTCCCCTCCCACCATCTTCGTACCTCCTTCATTACCAACCCCACCTGTCGACCCCCAACTCCCCCTCTCCGCAAAAATTCATGCCTCACGAAAACGCTACGCAACCTACATCTCAACGGTATCAACCCCAGACGACCCCCACCTCCTTTGTGTTTCCACAACCTCTCTGCTTATCCAGTGCCTCCCATGCCCCCATATAAAACTCAGTACTTGATCCAACAATCTCCTCACATCCACCTCCAACAAGGGATACACTACCGCCCGAAACCACAATTTACTATATACCAATACATTAACAACTATGACTCTCTGCAATAAGGTAACCTCCCCCACTCCCCAACCTCTCATCCTCCCAATAGCCCCATCTACCGTTGTCCTGGAGTTCACCTCCCTCGCCACAACCGCATCAGCACTAAAAAATATACCACAAATTTTAATCATATCCACACAGCTCCAACCTCTTCTTAACCCCAACGTACTGCCACACCAGTTACCTACCTCCAATAATTTTGATTTTACCCAGTTGACTCTCATCCCTGTCCCCGCTCCAAACCATTCTACCAAATCATTCAACCTACCCAATTGCCATTCCTTGCTAACAAAAATCGTTGTATCATCAACGTAACTAACTATCCCCCCCAAGCAGACTACAGCTAACTTTAATGCGGCCTTCCAACATAACAAGATTCACCACCCCTGGTCTAGAGTCACTATCACAGGACAAGTGAACAAGAGTAAATGAGGTTCCATAATTCAAGTGAGATTTTTTAAGATTATTAAAAAAACACAACAACTACTTTATTATATAAATGCTGAACATATATACAAATAAGATGACAGACCTCCCACAAGATGGAAGCCGCACCTCCATGGGCGCTCCAAGGAAGAATGGAAATGACTTAACCACTAATAATGGCTGATAAAGTGTCACTAGTAAAGGACGCACCTGAGGAGGGTATCTCCCGTGTGCTGCTGGAGACTCTGCCAGTGAATAAAGGCGTCTCTCATGATCCCAGTGAGAGCATCACCTCTGAAGTTAGCGTGACGGATGATGCGACTCTGGCCGTGGCTGCTGCCCCGGCTGTGAGGCAACGGGAACTACGTAGGAGGAAAAAATACTTTCCGATATCAAGGTGGTTAGGTAGGAAACAGATGCTGCTGGGAATTATTACATCTATAGAAAAATGATGTTTTGTGGCAGGTTTAGTGGTGAAAAAATATGTTTGGATTTGTTTCAACAGATACTACATATAAATGAATATTACCCTCAGTGTCACTCTGGGTTCGTAGTACTGATGGTGTTACACTATGGAGCACTGTGTACTCACAGTACAAAGGATAACTAGATTGTATTACAAATTACAAATTAGTACAAATTTCAAATGATTAAATATATTTACCATAGTGAGGTAGTTTAGAATGTTTAGATTGTAAAAAACTTAGTAATAAGAATGGTTTTGTCTTGGCATGTTACACAGTTTCTATTAAAGCTACAATATTGGAGTATATCAGGCAAACTTAAGACTAGTTTCAAATTTATTAGACAATAACTATATTCGGGATTTTATGTTTACTGTCCTTTGGGCAGTGTTGGTGTAGATGAGGATATGTGTGTGTGTTTAGGTGATGGTGGGTTGTGTTAGTGAGATAAGATGTTTTTTGATGATAGTGTTGAAAATGGTGGCTGAGTCTGCAGTTTTGGAGATTTTAGGCCCTTTAATGTACATTGAACGTTTGTATAAATTTAGCTGGACACGTGGAATGTCATAGAGATTTTTGTGTCTGGTATTGTGTCTATGGGTCCTGTCACAACTATCAATAAAGCGTTTTAGTTCAGGGTTAATATTGGAATTTATGGTTCTGTTCATGTAGGTTGCATAGTAGTAAGTGTGGATGTTCTGGACAGTGAGTAAATTTTGATCTTTGAAGAGGGGGGTTGTCTGGGATTGGATTGCGTGATAATTCTTACTGCGGCTTTTTGTTGAGTTAATATTGGTTTTAAGTGGGTTGTTGCTGTTGATCCCCAAGCACATATGGCATAGGTGAGGTAGGGATAGATGAGTGAATAGTATAGTGTGAGTAGGGCTGATTGTGGTACATAATAACGTATCTTGGAGAGGATACCAACCGTTTTGGATACTTTTTTGCTATGTGGTTGATATGGGTGCTGAAATTCAGGTTGCTCTCCAGGTGTAGGCCTAGGAATTTGCCCTCATTGTGTTTAGCAATAGGAGTGTTGTCGATCATTATGTTGAGTTGGGCAACACCTGTTCTGTTCCCGGAGCACCGAGTCATTTCCCAAGATTTTTTCCCAAGATTATTCTTTTTAAAATTTATAATTTCCTTCCTCCATATTTTCTCCTCACCTTCCCTCCACTTCCATCTCCCTATCGTCTATCCCAATGCCTACAATCCCTCACCTACACCTCCATACCCAGATTCAACCTTTTGTAAGCTTTATGATCCTGTACCACACACTCCACCACCCTCACTTTCTTCCCCTCAACCTTCACCAACACCCTCACTTTCTTCCCTTCAACCTTCACCACCACCCTCACTTTCTTCCCCTCAACCTTCACCACCACCCTCACTTTCTTCCCCTCAACCTTCACCACCACCCTCACTTTCTTCCCCTCAACCTTCACCACCACCCTCACTTTCTTCCCCTCAACCTTCACCACCACCCTCACTTTCTTCCCTCAACCTTCACCACCACCCTCCTTCTTCCCTCAACCTTCACCAACACCTCACTTCTTCCCCTCAACCTTCACCAACACCTCACCTTCTTCCCTCAACCTTCACAACACCTCACCTTCTTCCCTCAACCTTCACCAACACCCTCACCTTCTTCCCCTCAACCTTCACCAACACCCTCACCTTCTTCCCTCAACCTTCACCAACACCCTCACCTTCTTCCCTCAACCTTCACCAACATCCTCACCTTCTTCCCCTCAACCTTCACCCCCCCTTCTTCCCTCAACCTTCACCCTCACCTTCTTCCCTCAACCTTCACCAACACCCTCAACCTTCTTCCCCTCAACCTTCACCAACACCCTCACTTCTTCCCCTCAACCTTCACCAACACCCTCACCTTCTTCCCTCAACCTTCACCAACACCCTCACCTTCTTCCCTCAACCTTCACCAACACCCTCACCTTCTTCCCTCAACCTTCACCAACATCCTCACCTTCTTCCCTCAACCTTCACCAACACCCTCACGCTTCTTCCCCTCAACCTTCACCAACACCCTCACCTTCTTCCCCTCAACCTTCACCAACACCTCACCTTCTTCCTCAACCTTCACACACCCTCACCTTCTTCCCTCAACCTTCACCAACACCTCACCTTCTTCCCTCAACCTTCACCAACACCCTCACCTTCTTCCCAACCTTCACCAACACTCCCTTCCCTCACTTCACCACACCTCACCTTCTTCCCTCAACTCTCCAACCCTCACCTTCTTCCCTCAACCTTCACCAACATCCTCACCTTCTTCCCCTCAACCTTCCCCAACACCCTCCCCTTCTTCCCCTCAACCTTCACCAACACCCTCACCTTCTTCCCCTCAAGAGAGTTTTTCTTTGTAAGTTTTCAGTAAACTTGGAATCTAAGGGCGTTGTCTGCTTTGTGATTGAGGTCGTCGAGAAATGGTAACAGATGAGCCACAAGAATGTTAGGAAAGACGTGGAGAATGAAGCGGTAGAGACAAGATCCATACATAGATTTAAGAAGATTTGCTTTGATTTTTAATCTTGGGGAGAGTTAGCCACACAGGATAACCCAATAAAGTCAGTGCATAATTGAGAACTGTTTGTCTTATTTACAATGGTGTCCTTCAATCTTATCCCCAGGATACGACTCGCCCTAGACGACTAACACCCAGGTACCTGCTTACTACTAGGTGAACAGGTGTAAGGTCACTAACACCCAGATACCCATTTCCTGCTATGTGAACAGTACAGAATGTATAAGGAAACACGCTCAGTGTTTCCACAAATGCCAGGAATTAAACTCAGGCTCTCAGTGTGTGAGGCGAGTGCGTTGCCTCCCAAGAGAGGACACCGTAAGGCTCTCAAAGCAAAACCTTCCAGAAAGGCTTCCGGCAAATCGGGATGGTAGGGTACACTAACAAGTGCTGGACACACAACCGAGGAGGACATGAAGAGACTTCTGAGCAAACTAGATACCTCGAAGACGGTGGGCTCAGACAACATCTATCCATGGGTTCATAGAGAGGGATCAGAGGCACTGTGCATGCTACTAGTAGTAATGTACAACACGTCTATCATAACTGGGCATCTACCTGAGGTGTAGAAGACAGCAAATGTATTTCCAATTTTCAAGAAAGGAGACAGACAGGCAGCATTAAAATACAGACCAATGTCACTGACAAGTAAAGTAAGCAAAGTCATGGAAAATATTATCAGGAGAAGAGTGGAGGAACACAGAAAAAATGGGCTTATATACAATAATCAGGATGGTTTTAGGGAGAGGAAATCCCGTATCACAAACCTACTGGATTTTTTTACGACAAGGTAACAGAATTAAGTCAGGAGAAAGAGAGAGAGAGAGGTGGGTAGACTGCATTTTCTTGGACTGTAAGAAAGTTTTCGACACAGTTCCGCACAAGAGATTAGTGCAAAAGTTAGAGAAGCAGGCAGGAATAACAGGAAAGGCCCTGTAATGGATCAGGGAACATATGACAGGAAAGAAACAATGAGTGATGGTACATGACTAGTGTCAGAGTGTGCACATGTGACGAGCGGGGTTCAATAAGGGTCCATCTTAGGGCCAGTGCTGTTTCTGGTACATGTGAATGACATGCCGGAAGGAATATATTCAGAAGTGTCCCTGTTTGAAGATGACGTGAAGTTAATACTGAGAATTCAAACAGACGAGGACCATGTAAGACTACAGAGGGATCTGGACACGCTGCAAACCTAGTCCAACAAATGGCTCCTGGAGTTTAACCCCACCAAGTGTAAAGTCAAGAAGATTGGGGAAGGTCAAAGAAGACTGCAGACGGAGTACTTGCTATGGGATCAAAGGCTGCAAGCCTCACTCAGTCAAAAGGATCTTGGGGTACGTATCATACAGAGCACGTCTCTTAAGGCGCACATCAGCCATATAACTGCTGCATCTTATGGGCGCCTGGCAAATCTGAGAACAGTGTTTCGACACCTAGGTAAGGACTAATTCAAGACACTAAGCACCGTGTACCTCAGGCCCATATTAGAGTAATGCAGCACCTGTATGGAACCCACACCTAGTCAAGCACGTCAAAAAATTAGAGAAAGTGCAAAGGTTTGCAGGAAGACTAGTCTTGGAGCTAAGGGGTATGTCGATGAGGAGAAATTAAGAGAAATCAACCTGACAACACTGGAGGATACATGAAATAAGGAGGATATGATAACAACATATAAAATAGTGAGAGGAACTGACAAGGTGGACAGGGACAGAATGTTTCAGAGATGGGACACAGCAACAAGGGGTCGTAAATGGAAGTTAAAAATTCAGATGAGTCACAGTGATGTTAGGATGTATTTCTTTAGTAACAGAGCTGTTACGAAGTGGAACAATCTAGAGAGTGATGTAGTGGGTGCAGGATCCATACATAGCTTCAAGAAGAGGTACGCTAAAGCTCTTGAAGAGGGAGAGAGTAGACGTAGCAGCGAGCAGCGGAGAGGCCGGGCCAGAAGCTGTGAATCGACCCCTGCAGCCTCAAATAGGTGAGTACGCACATATACGTGCACGAGACAGTTTCCTTAAACAGTGCTCCGAGTCTGAGAAGTGTGATAAGTTCAAAAAAAATACAATTTAAATTTGAATGTGTATGTTTTTTACAGGCATGTTGAGTGAGGGGCAGCGGCAGCTGGTCAGGGTTATGACCAATAATCAGAGAAATGTGCAGATATCTGATCAGTGATGGCCATAGTGCAGTGATAATGTTGTTAATGAGAGATTTGGAAAATAGAGGAAAGAAAGCAAGAGTCTCCGGCAGTTGGTGTTGCCAGATGTGAATACAATTAGCATAAAAGGTCGAGGTTATGACCACAATACTAAGGACACAGGTGTGAATAAATGATATTGATGGGATTGGGTCAGTGACAAAACTGAAATTAATGATGAAAAGAGGAAATAATGATAGTGACATAGACATTGTTCCGCAGCTCGATCGCTAGCGCACTCTGCTCACACTCTGAGGTCCAGAGCTCGAATCTCCTCAGGTACGGCTGGAAAACATTAGGGACGTGTTTCCATAAGACATCTGCTGTCCCTGTCCCTGTTCACCCATCAGTTTAAAATGGGTACCTGGGTGTTAGTCGACTGGTGTGGGTCGCATCCTGGGACAAAACTGACCTAATTTGCCCAAAATGCTCTGCATAACAAGTGGCTTTCTATATAGTAGTATGTCATTGATGTCAGCTATGCCTGTATACCATGTACTTGTAATAAATAAAGATATTATTATTATTATTAATATTATTATTATTATTATTATTATTATTATTATTATTATTATTATTATTATTATTATTATTATTATTATTATTATTATTGTCATTATTATTTTTTTATTATTAACACATGGGCCGTTTCCCACAATTAAGGCCGACCCCTACCCCGCCTTCCCTCCACTACAGATTTATACACTCTCGAAGTCATTCTATTTTGCTCCATCGTTTCTATATGTCCAAACCACCTCAACAACCCCTCCTCAGCCCTCTGGATAATAGTTTTGGTAATCCCACACCTCCTCCTAATCTCCAAATTACGGATTCTCTGCATTATATTCACACCACACATTGACCTCAGACACGACATCTCCACTGCCTCCAGCCTTCTCCTTGTTGCAACATTCACAACCCATGTCTCACACCCATACAAGAGTGTTGGTATAACTATACTCTCATACATTCCCCTCTTTGCTTTCATGGATAAAGTTCTCTGTCTCCACAAGCTCCTCAGTGCACCATTCACCTTTTTCCCCTCGTTAATTCTATGATTCACCTCATCCTTCATATACCCATCTGCTGACACATCCACTCCCAAATATCTGAACACATTCACCTCCTCCATACTCTCTCCCTCCAATCTGATATCCAATCTTCCATTATCTATTTTTGTTTGTTATCCTCATCACCTTAATCTTTCCTATATTCACTTTTAATTTCCTTCTTTTACATACCCTACCAAACTCATCCACCAACCTCTGCAACTTCTCTTCAGAATCCCCCAAAAGCACAGTGTCATCAGCAAAGAGCAAATGTGACAACTCCCACTTTGTGTTGGATTCTTTATCTTTTAACCCCACTCCCTACGAAAGCAAAAGACTCGGCAGACGATGTAACATCCCCCAATGAAAAGCAGGGGTGCCACTAGCACGTTGAGAGACAATACAATAAGTGTCAGAGGCCCAAGACTGTTCAACTGCCTAACAGAATACATAAGGGGGATTACCAATAGACCCCTGGCTGTCTTCAAGCAGGCACTGGACAGGCACCTAAAGTCGGTACCTGACCAGCCAGGCTGTGGTTCGTACATTGGACTGCCTGATCATGTTGGATCAGGCTCTGATCCAACATGAGGCCTGGTCACAGACCGGGCCGCAGGGGCGTTGATCCCTGGAACTCTCTCCAGGTAAACTCCAGGTAAAACACCTCTTGCCAACACCCGAGCATTCATTTCTCTTACAACTCTATCTATAAATATATTGAACAACCATGGTGACATCACACATCCCTCTCTAAGGCCTGCTTTTACTGGGAAATAATCTCCCTCTCGCCTACATACTCTAACCTGAGCCTCACTATCCTCGTAAAAACTTTTCACCGCTTTCAATAACCTACCTCCTATTCCATACATTTTCAACATCTGCCACATTGCCCCTCCCCCTATCCACCCTATCATACACCTTTTCCAAATCCATAAATGCCACAAACACCTCTTTACCCTTATCTAAATATTGTTCACCTATATGTTTCACTGTAAACACTTGGTATACACACCCCCTACCCTTCCTAAAGCCTCCTTGTTCATCTGCTATCCTACTCTCCGTCTTACTCCTAATCTTTCAATAATAACATAACATAAACATGGGTAATGTTGAGTTTACCTGTAAGTGTTTTTAAAAGATCGCATGTGCATCAATAAGTAATATAATAATATATGTTGGCATATAATTAGTTATGAATAGAGTGAGAGTTAATTCTGAAACGTTCAGAACAGTGGTGTAGCCTAGCGCAACAGTGAGCCCCCACCCCCTTCTCACAGGCAGAAAGACACACACACGCACACACACACAAGAGATTATCCGAAGAGCCAGAAACAAATATGCACAGGTAAGAAGGGAGGCTCAGCGACAATACGAAAATGATATAGCATCAAAAGTCAAGAGTCTGACCCAAAGCTGTTGTATATCCACATCAGGAGGAAAACAACAGTCAAGAACCAGGTAATCAGGCTGAGGAAGGAAGGTGGGGAGTTCACAAGAAACGACCAAGAGGTATGTGAGGAGCTCAACATGAGATTTAAAGAAGTATTTACATAGTAGACGGGAAGGACTCCAGGAATTCAGAATAGGGAGGAATACCAACAAGTGCTGGATGAAATACACACAACCGAGGAGGAGGTGAAGAAGCTGTTATGTGAACTCGATACCTCAAAAGCGGTGGGACCTGACAACAATTCTCCGTGGGTCCTTAGAGAGCGAGCAGAGATGTTAAGTGTGCCACTAACAAAAATCTTCAACACATCCATTGAAACTGGGCAACTACCTGAGGTGTGGAAGATGGCAAATGTAGTCCCAATTTTTAAGAAAGGAGACAGACAAGAGGCATTAAACTATAGATCTGTGTCACAGACGTGTATAGTATGCAAAGTCATGGAGAAGATCATCAGGAGGAGAGTGGTGGAGCACCTAGAAAGACACAAGCTTATAAACGACAACCAGCACGGTTTCAGGGAAGGAAAATCCTGTGTCACAAACCTACTTGAGTTTTATGACAAGGTAACAAAAATAAGACACGAGAGAGAGAGAGAGGGGTGGATAGACTGCATTTTCTTAGACTGCAAGAAGGCGTTCGACACAGTTCCTCACAAGAGGTTAATGCAAAAGCTAGAGGATCAGGCACACGTAACAGGAAAGGCACTGCAATGGATCAGAGAATAACTGACAGGGAGGCAACAACGAGTCATGGTACGTGACGAGGTGTCAGAGTGGGCACCTGTGACGGGTGAGGTTCCACAAGGGTCAGTCCTAGGACCTGTACTGTTTTTGGTATATGTGAATGACATAACGGAAGGGATAGGCTCAGAAGTGTCCCTGTTTGAAGATGATGTGAAGTTAATGAGAAGAATTAAATCAGTTGAGGATCAGGCAGAACTACAAAGAGACCTAGACAGGCTACAAGCCTAGTCCAGTAAATGGCTCCTTGAATTTAACCCTGCCAAATGTAAAGTCATGAAGATTGGGGAAGGGCAAAGAAGACCGCAGACAAAGTATAGTCTAGGTGGCCAAAGACTGCAAACCTCACTCAAGGAAATAGATCTTGGGGTGAGTATAATACCGAGCACATCTCCTGAGGCACACATCAATCAGATAACGGGTGCAGCATACGGGCGGCTGGCAAACCTAAGAATAGCGTTCCAATACCTCACTAAGGAATCGTTCAAGACTCTGTACACCATATACGTCAGGCCCATACTGGAGTATGCAGCACCAGTTTGGAACCCACACCTGGTCAAGCACGTCGGGAAATTAGAGAAACTGCAAAGGTTTGCAACAAGACTAGTCCCAGAGCTAAGGGGATTGTCCTACGAAGAAAGGTTAAGGGAAATCGGCCTGACGACACTAGAGGACAGGAGGGTTAGGGGAGATATGATAACGACATATAAAATACTGCGAGGAATAGATAAGGTGGACAGAGACAAGATGTTCCAGAGAGGGGACACAGAAACAAGGGGTCACAGTTGGAAGTTGAAGACTCCTATGAGTCAAAGGGATGTTAGGAAGTATTTCTTCAGTCATAGAATTGTCAGGAAGTGGAATAGCCTAGAAAGTGACGTAGTGGAGGCAGGAAACATACATAGTTTTAAGACGAGGTTTGATAAAGCTCATGGAGCAGGGAGAGAGAGGACCTAGTAGCAATCAGTGAAGAGGTGGGGCCAGGAGCTATGAATCGACCTTTGCAACCAAAAATAGGTGAGTACAAATAGGTGAGTACACACACACACACACACACACACACACACACACACTGGACAGGCTGCAAGCCTGGTCCAGCAATTGGCTCCTGGAGTTCAACCCCACCAAGTGCAAAGTCATGAAGATTGGGGAAGGGCAAAGAAGACCGCAGACGGAGTACAGTCTAGGGGGCCAGAGACTGCAAACCTCAATCAAGGAAAAAGATCTTTGGGTGAGTATAACACCAGGAACATCTCCTGAGGCGCACATCAACCAAATAACTGCTGCAGCATATGGGCGCCTAGCAAACCTAAGAACAGCATTCCGACATCTTAATAAAGAATCGTTCAGGACCCTGTACACTGTGTACGTTAGGCCCATACTGGAGTATGCAGCGCCAGTTTGGAACCCACATCTAGCCAAGCACGTGAAGAAGCTCGAGAAAGTGCAAAGGTTTGCAACAAGACTAGTCCCGGAGAGGTTAAGGGAAATCGACCTGACGACATTGGAGGACAGGAAATATAGGGGGGACATGATAACAACATATAAGATACTGAGAGGAATTGACAAAGTGGACAGAGACAGAATGTTCCAGAGATGGGACACAGCAACAAGGGGATACAGTTGGAAGTTGAAGACTCAGATGAATCACAGGGATGTTAGGAAGTATTTCTTCAGTCACAGAGTGGTCGGGAAGTGGAATAGTTTAGGAAGCGATGTAGTGGAGGCAGGCTCCATACATAGCTTTAAGCAGAGGTATGATAAAGCTCATGGCGCAGGGAGAGTGACCCAGTAGCGGCCAGTGAAGAGGCGGGGCCAGGAGCTGTTACTCGACCCCTGCAACCACAACTAGGTGAGTACAACTAGGTGAGTACACACACACAGCCCCGGTGGCCTGGTGGCTAAAGCTCTTGCTTCACGCACGGAGGGCCCGGGTTCAATTCCCGGTGGGGTGGAAACATTTCGAAGTGTTTCCTTACACACACACACACACACACACACACACACACACACACACACACACATACAACAGGCCTAGTGTCTAATCGGCATGTGCCTAGGACAAAATGGTAACACAAACATGATATGACCACCACCACAATCCCTCACTAAAACCCCCACACACACCCTCTCTCCCTCCCTCTCTGCCTCACTGTCTCTCCCTCTCCACTCCTCCTGTTTCCCTCTCCCTTTCTCTCTCTCTCATCCCTCCCTCTCTTTCTCTCTCCCTCCCCTTCTTCCTCTCTCTCTCTCTCTTCTCTCTCTCTCTCTCTCTCTCTCTTCTCCTCCTCTCTCTCTCTCTCTCTCTCTCTCTCTCCTCCTCTCTCTCTCTCTCCTCTCTCTCTCTCTCTCTCTCTCTCTCTCTCTCTCTCTCTCTCTCTCTCTCTCTGCCTCTTTCACATGCACACACATTCATATACACACATACACACACAAACACACACACACACCATACACATAAGCGTTACATTTTGTGGTAACTAGAAGGAAAAAAAAAATAGGTTCCCAGAAAGTAGGACTGAAAGTCTGGGAATCTGAGGGAGAGTCTGGGAAGGAAGATTGGGCAGCAGAGTTCATGAACAAAAAATGGGAAATGAAATTAAAAAAAAACTTAGCAATACAATGGAGGAAAGGATGGCTGCAGAGAGCAAGAGTGGGAGCTGCAAGCCACAGCTGCAGAGAGCAAGAGTGGGAGCTGCAAGCCACAGCTGCAGAGAGCAAGAGTGGGAGCTGCAAG
>WNWK01036130.1:0-19347 GCA_009830355.1 Cherax destructor | reverse complement strand
CAACAACAATGTTTTTACCTTCCTTTGTGTCTTTCGTCGTGACGCTCCCAGAAGTCAACTCACATTCATCGGGTAGCACGGAGAATGGGTTCGATGTTTCCACAACATTCTCCTGGGTCTTCGTTGTTTCTACCTCTCCACCCGTCCTCTTGAGCCTTAACTTTGTCCCATGCGTTTTAGCCACTGTCCAGGTTCCTTTCCTGGCTTGAGGATTCTCTACAGGAGGATTACTACGAATCCTCTTGTTTTCCTCAGTCAGTCGCTGTATCTCAAGCTTAGCTACCCTCAGTTCTTCCTTCAGCTGCTGGTAGAGTAGCTCAAGAGAGGACATCTTCTTCAGATTGACAGAGAGCACACAAGACACGTCTTCACTGAGTTAAGTCAGGTCCACCACTGAGTTAAGTCAGGTCCACCACTGAGTTAAGTCAGGTCCACCACTACCCTGTGGAACACCACTTGTTACAAGTCCCCATTCGGATTTAACCCCATTTATGCACACTCTCTGCTTCCTATTGGTGAGCCATGACTCGATCCATGACAGCACTTTTCCCCCAATGCCATGAGCTGCCACTTTCTTTAACAGTCTCTGGTGCGGTACTCTATCAAAAGCCTTACTAAAGTCTAAATAAACAATATCGAATTCTTTATCGTGATCAACAGCCTCAAAAGCTTTACTGAAGAAGGTTAATAAATTAGATAGGCAGGAACGGCCCCTCGTGAATCCATGCTGGGTATCATTAATCAAATTATGGTTATCTAGATGGCTTCTAATAATATCAGCTATAATTGACTCTAGTAATTTGCCTACAATTGAGGTCAGGCTTATTGGGCGGTAGTTTGACGGTAGTGACTTGTCCCCTGCTTTAAAAATAGGAATTACATTAGCCATCTTCCACATATCAGACACTACACCTGTTTGAAGAGATAAATTAAAAATGTTAGATATTGGTTCACAGAGTTCCATTTTGCATTCCTTAAGAACCCTTGCAAAAAGCTCATCAGGACCCGTCGGTCCAGCTGTTTCATAATCATTTCGCTAGTGACTGTGATATTACATAATTTATCTTCTTCTGGGCCTCTGTAAAAATTAATTACTGGGATATTATTAATGTCTTCCTGTGTGAAAACCGAGAGAAAATAATTATTAAAAATAGAGCACATATCATTCTCCTTGTCAGTAAGATGCCCAAAGTTATTTTTAAGGGACCTATCTTATCCCTAACTTTTGTTCTATAAACCTGGAAAAACCTTTTTGGGTTAGTTTTTGAATCCCTAGCAACTTTAATTTCATAGTCCCGTTTAGATTTTCTTATTCCCTTTTTAACGTCCCTCTTAATGTCAGTATACTGATTTATAAGATGACCCTCACCTCTTTTTATGCGCCTATAAATTCCTTGGCAGTAAGTAGGTACCTGGATGTTTGTCAACAGATCTGGGCTATATCAATATGATAATGGTATACAATACCAACAAGTTGATAAGTAAGACATATACCTGGAGGGGTTTTCGGGGGTCAACACCCCCGCGACCCGGTCCGTGACCAGGCTTGGCGGTGGATCAGGGCCTGATCAACCAGGCTGTTACTGCTGGCCGCACGTAAACCGAAGTATGAACCACAGCCCGGCTGGTCAGGAACTGACTTTAGGTGCCTGTCCAACGCCTTCTTGAAGGACAGGGGTATATTGGTAATCACCCTTATGTATGCTGGGAGGCTGTTGAACAGTCTTGGGCCCCTGACACTATGTTGTCTCCTAGTGTACTCGTTGCGCCCCTAATTTTCATTGGGGGGATGTTGCATCTGCCAAATCTTTTGCTTACATAGGGAGTGATTTTCGTGTGCAGATTTGGGACTAGTCCCTCTAGGATTTTCCAAGTGTATACTCATGTATCTTTCTCGCCTGCGTTCCAAGGAATACAAATCAAGGGCTTTTTAACTGTTTATGTTAGGTGCTTTATGGTACACGTGCAGTGAATGTTCTGTGTATATTTTCCAGGTTTGCAATTTCGCCTTCCTTAATGTACACCAAATAATATAAGATTCTGTTCGGATTTTTATTCCCGGAAGGTTAGCCACTCAGGATAACTCAGGTTTACTTTATCCCTCTCTATAAAGGGACTTAATTAAACGTAAAAAATGGTTATAATTGACCATAATTTTTAAAGGGGTGAACCGGTAAGCCAGCTGAAGGCCTCGGTCAGATGACCAAAAGCTCCAACGGCGGGTCATCATCTGATTAAGACCCGCGTCAGGAAACACTTATCCTGTTTCCTGACGAACCTTACCTAACCTAATTAAACCTGACATTTTTTTAATACGCTGTTCGATATCAATTCACTTGAGCTGCATGGATCAAGGGATATTCCCTGGTATTTCACTGAAGGTGCTGTTGAGATGGGCTCCTCATGGTACCCTAAAACTTTCATTTTTCATTGTACCGTTTTCTGTAAGTGAGGCAACAGTTTGTTGTCTCTTAACCATTTATTCACTTAGAGAATAAAAGGCAATGGGCCACCTAACAAAATGTTTGTAAGAACGCAGCTGACGGCCTCTCATTTAAGCCTACTTAGGTAGGCTCGTTTCTCTGTTTACCTTTGGATCAACGACCCTAAAAAAAGAATAAGAATAAAGATTTTATTTCTTTGCAAAGGTTACAATGTGTAATTACAATTTTTGATTTGTTAAGTACAAAGAAAGCCACTTTCATGTCGGGGCATTTATTATTTTTAGTTTAATATCTTTATTATGCACCCCATACCCATGGTGTGGGCGGTAGTCAAAAGATTACAGAGGTACATAATGGGTCCAGGGACTGGACTCCAAAGTTTTGATAGCTGAACAAGTTACAGCGGTAATGAACTAGATCTGGTCACAATTATGACCCTGGGTTAAAAATTCAAAGTATATATGAACTCTAAATGAAAGCTTAGAAAGTTACTAACTCATGAGACATGATAACCACATACAAAATACATAAGAACATAAGAAAGGGGCACTGTAGAGGCCTACAGCCCTACTGGCAGATGTCCATGGAGCAAACAGGTCTAGATTTTTTGAAATGTGAGACACGTAGGCAAGAGGGCATAGGTGGAGACTGGGAAGAAGGATGAGCCATGGAGATGTTAGGAAATATTTCTTCGGCGGTAAATAAGTGGAATGAGCTTGAGGAGGTGATGAAGGCGAACTCCATACATGGATTCAGGAGTAGGTATGATAGGGCCCAGCAAGCCACGAACCAATAATATATGCTGACCAATTTTTGAGGTTAAGAGGCAGGCCCAGGAGCTGAGTATCGAACCCTCCCAACGAATATAATTCAGTATAAATGGCACTGACACACACACAGCTTACAGACACAGCTGACACTGACACCCAGCTGACACTGACATACAGGTGACACTGACACACAGTTAACACTGACACGATGTAACATCCCCCCAATGAAGAGCAGGGGTGCCACTAGCACGTTGAGGGACAACACAATAAGTGTCAGGGGCCCAAGATTGTTCAACTGCCTCCCAGCATACATCAGGAGGATTACCAACAAACCCCTGGCTGTCTTCAAGCAGGCACTGGACAGGCACTTCAAGTCGGTACCTGATCAGCCGGGCTGTGGTTCGTACGTTGGACTGCGTGCGGCCAGCAGTAACAGCCTGGTTGATCAGGCTCTGGTCCAACAGGAGGCCTGGTCACAGACCGGGCCGCGGGGGCGTTGACCCCTGGAATTCTCTCCAGGTAGACTCCAGGTAGACACACAGTTAACACTGGCACACAGTTGACACACAGTTAACACTGGCACACAGTTGACACACAGTTAACACTGGCACACAGTTGACACACAGTTAACACTGGCACACAGTTGACACACAGTTAACACTGGCACACAGTTGACACACAGTTAACACTGGCACACAGTTGACACACAGTTAACACTGGCACACAGCTGACACAGTTAACACTGGCACAGCTGACACACAATTAACACTTACACACAGCTGACATACAGTTGACACTGACACACAGCTGACACACAGTTAACACTGACACAGTCACAGAGTGGTCAAGAAGTGGAATAGTTTGGGAAGCGATGTAGTGGAGGCAGGATCCATTCATAGCTTTAAGAAGAGGTATGATAAAGCTCATGGCTCAGGGAGTGTCCCAGTAGCGACCATTGAAGAGGCGGGGCCAGGAGCTATGACTCGACCCCTGCAACCACAACTAGGTGAGTACAGCTGACATTGACACACATCTGACACTGACACACAGCTGATACTGACACACAGTTAACACTGACACACAGCTGACACTGACACACAGTTAACACTGACACACAGCTGACACTGACACACAGCTGACACTGACACACAGTTAACACTGACACACAGCTGACACACAGTTAACACTGACACAGCTGACATTGACACACAGTTAACACTGACACACAGTTGACACTGACACAGCTGACACTGACACACAGCTGACACTGACACACAGCTGACACTGACACACAGTTAACACTGACACACAGCTGACACTGACACACAGTTAACAATGACACAGCTGACAATGACACACAGCTGACATACACAACTGAGACTGATACACAGCTGACACTGATGCACAGTTGACACTGACACACAGCTGATAATGACACAGCTGCTGACTAACAGACACAGCTGATGATTCGCAGCAGACTAACAGACACAGCTGATGACTCGCAGCTGACTAACAGACACAGCTGACTCGCAGCTGACTATCAGACACAGCTGATGACTCGCAGCTGACTATCAGACACAGCTGATGACTCGCAGGTGACTATCAGACACAGCTGATGACTCGCAGCTGACTAAGACACAGCTGATGACTCGCAGCTGACTAACAGACACAGCTGATGACTCGCAGCTGACTAACAGACACAGCTGATGACTCGCAGCTGACTAACAGACACAGCTGATGACTCGCAGCTGACTAACAGACACAGCTGATGACTCGCAGCTGACTAACAGACACAGCTGATGACTCGCAGCTGACTAACAGACACAGCTGATGACTCGCAGCTGACTAACAGACACAGCTGATGACTCGCAGCTGACTATCAGACACAGCTGATGACTCGCAGCTGACTAACAGACACAGCTGATGACTCGCAGCTGACTAACAGGAGCACAGCTGATGACTCGCAGTCTGACTAACGAGACACAGCTGATGACTCGCAGCTGACTAAAATTAGAACTACAGCTGATTACCATCGCAGCTGACTAACATGTTACATTCAGTCTGATGAAACATATTAGCTATCAGAAAGTAGATGACTCGAGTTGACTAAGAAGGATGAGACGACAGTAGATAGACAAGTTAGATAAGAGAGAGAGAAGAGAAGAGAAGAGAGAAAGAGAGAGAGAGAGAGAGAGAGAGAGATAGAGAGAGAGAGAGAGAGAGAGAGAGAAGAGAGAGAGAGAGAGAAGAGAGAGAGAGAGAGAGAGAGAGAGAGAGAGAGAGAGAGAAGAGGAGAGGAGAGAGAGAGAAATAAGGGGTCCAACCTGTTGTTGAGGATCACAGTAATAATATTGATTTTGTAACTGCATTGTGAAGTATTCATGTCTTTCACCCAGTTCTCTCGCCCATTTTTATTAAATATCCTAGTAAGCACAAGTATGGAAAGCTGGTGGATGTATTCTATGCAATTTAAAATGTGGGAGTTGTATTATGTGGATGATATTTCTGTAATTTAAGAGTTCCTGAAAATAACAAGTGGGGTGTGGGAGAAGGGGGTTCAGCGGACATTTAAATTTTCCACCAATCAGAGGCCAGCTTTTCCCGATTACAAATTAAGTCTATGGTTTCCATAATTTTTTTCCATGTTCTGTAAGCACGAAACCGTCCCTGATCAATTTTACAGAGAAAAGGCAGTGTTGATCTTTATTTCAAGCATATTTTTTGAGGGCAGGAAATGAATTAAGTGTGTTTGAGAGTAAAGGGTAAATGGGAGGTGGATTTGAATGGACCAATGAGCGTGGAGCAGCAGCAGCAGCACCAGCAGTAGCAGTAGCAGTGTGTCTCACTCTGACGCTCTACACCACACAAAGAACTCCACCTGTTCTCTCCAGGTAAGCTGCCTCTCTACCTATTTACCCACCTTGTAGTGCCACCCTCACCTTCTGCTTGTGGGTGAGAGGAGTGTGGCACTGCCTAGGCGGTGGAAATTAAGGTTGCCATGCGATTGCCATGTGCGTGAGGAATGGCGCCCAGTGTACCCTGGGAGGGAATTTGTGCGTGAGTGCGGCGGCGGGTGACTAAGCATTACCCTGGGAAACTTGGTTTTCCAAACTGTACTTGTGTAGTTTCACGTTCATTTGTACGAGTGTTTGAGTGGCTAGGTGAAAGTAAATCAGTATGGCAATGTCTTAGTGTCCTATGGTGGCTTGGGTGGACACGGTGGTGTGCTGGTGGACACCTTAATTACTAAACTACCCTTTTTAATATCCTCGCTGAGGTTCTGTCATACACTAATACTGAACGGGTTCTTCTAGAAACATTTGACGGTTATAAGTATAGGATTCTTGGCGAAAATTCGATTTTTTTTTAATTTGTTTTAAAGATGCTTAAAAACTATCTACACAGTAATTATTTTTAGGATGAGTTATTTTGGGAATTGGATAATTTTTTTTGTTTACTTTTTTAGCTTCAGATTTAAGATATTAAAAGGACCCCAATAGGAAAGTCATTCTTATTCTTATGGCTGACTTATTTTTATCCTGGGTAATTTACACTATAATTATACTTGTATATACCTGTATCTAAATAAACTTAATGGCACGTCCTGGCTGCTAGCTGGCAGTTTTCACAATATACTAAGTGTTGCCTGTTGCCTGTCCTTCCCAATATTTCCTCGTAGGACTTGAGGCAGATTGCACTGCTGCAGACCTACTGGCCCATGCTATGCACACTACCTGTCGCAATAAAGCGACAGGTAGTGTGCATAGCATGGGCATAGCATAAATAATAGGATTCCTATTATGCTTCATATCAAGAAGTATAAATAGTAGGAGTCCTCAGGTTCTTCAACTCTATATATCCTTGGTTAGGCCTAATCTAGATTATGCTGCAGTTTTGGTCACCGTATTACAGAATGGATATAAATGCTCTGGAAAACGTATAAAGGAGGATGACAACATAAGAATGGAGGAACACTGCAGAAGGCCTACTGGCCTATACAAGGCAGGTCCTTATCAAAACCACCACTACCTAAGAATTTACTCCCGTACTCACGACACCAATCAAACCCAGCCCCTCCTACTTATATATTTGTTCAATCTCTCTTTAAAGCCACCCAAGGTCCTAGCCTCTATCACCCTACTTGGAAGATTGTTCCACGCATCTACAACTCTGTTCGAAAACCAGTACTTGCCTATGACCTTTCTAAATCTAAATTTATCCAATTTAAATCCGTTATTTCTGGTTCTTACTTGGTTCGATATCCTCAGTATTTTATCTCCTTTGTTTATGCCCATCATCATCCTCATTCTACGTCTCTCCAGAGAGTGGAGATTCAATGCTCTATCTTCATACAGGAGATTTCTTATACTGTAAATCATTTTAGTCATTCTTCTATGTTCTCCAATGAATCTATATCCATCCTGTAGTAAGGAATCTATATCCATCCTGTAGTAAGGAATCTATATCCATCCTGTAGTAAGGAATCTATATCCATCCTGTAGTAAGGAGACCAAAACTGAGCTGCATAATCCAAATGAAGTCTCACTAGTCACACATAATTGAGTTTGGAGCAGTATGCAAACCGGGGGTCCACTGTATCACTTTATTCCCTCATCTGTCGTTTATGTAGATTGTGAACAAGGGGCCCAACACTGACCCCCTGTGGAACACCGCTCGTGATGCTTCTCCACTCTCCCCATTTATGCAAACACTACTGCCTATCAGTCAACCATGCCTCTATCCAGGAAAAAAAATTCTATTGTGTGCCTTAATTTTCCTCAATAGTCTGATGTGGGACTCTTACTAAGATAACCAGGAATTAGTCACTTATTCTTTCATATCTAGACCAAAATTTCCAGCTTGCAGCACTTTCAAGAGTTCTTTGCTTAAAACTTAGAAAGGGGGTTAATGCGTGGAATGACTCGAAGATTAGGGCCTATATAGTAAGATAGGCTTATTGAAATGTTTACACTAAAATTTTTAGTATTGTCAGTATTGTTCAAAGTAAGGACATTGCTGGTCTTAATGCTAAGATGTGTAAACTTCTACTGTAAACTATTTTAAGTGGTTTGCCATCTGTGGATAGGTCTGATTTACTAATTTAGTTAAGACAAATTACCAGAAGACTTCAGTCTGTCCCTTGTTCTCCATTTTACCTCAATTTGTTTTTCATCTTAGCGAAAAATAGTAATGCCAGACACTGACAGATATAGGTACATTTAAATTTTCATTGTTTTAAATTGTTGTACAGTTCCTTACCTAAAATTTTCTTGCAGGTACCCAAGTAAATTTTATAAAGGAAAACACTCGTCCCTTTAATAATTGGATTGCGGGAGGCCCTCGCTCTTCAAATAAACCAGAAAGTTCAGTGTAAATCGCTAGCCTGGAGGCCTCCAGCAGAATGCCAGCCCCGGCTGTTGCCCGTGAAAACAGCCCCGGCCCAAGCCGCATGAAGAGCTTTAAAAATGCTGGTAAAGACATGGAGGTAAGTGTTGATCTGCCACTTTAACATAGCAAACCTGAGAATATATCCAGTTTGGGATTTTTCATCTGCTCCATTTTTACTTTTAGAATTGCACTTTTGGTAATGTACTTCATCGTAAATTACCAGGAGATGCGTAGACGACGGCAGGAAACCAGCATCGAGTTACGTAAGGCTAAAAAAGATGACCAGCTTTTGAAAAGAAGAAATGTGTCTCTAGATGATCCAACTTCTCCTCTCCAGGAACATAATACTACGGTACAGTATATTTTCTCAACTTAAGAGTAGTTTATGGCATTAAAGGTTGTAGATTTTAAGGAGGCTGTTTCCCATTTTGTTTGAATGTTTAGGACAACTTATTTCCCTAACAGTTTAGAATGGGATGCCATAATTTCATGTACAGTAATTGGACTCATTATTTTACTTCTGTAATGTTTTTCACTTGCAAATGGTACATTAATTGATGATTGTTATAACTACAGTATAGTAATGGTGCAGTAGAAATGTCTAGTTGTAAGCAATAGCTGGATTCTCCCTCCTTGCATAGTTTCTAACTCCAAGACTGAATGTTAATCACTGTGATGAGGGTATCTGGGTCTGTATAGTAAGGTATTTAATGGTGGATAATTATTTCAAGGAATGTATGAAGTGATTTGCTGGCCTGCATCAAGGGAAGCAGTGCTGGAAATTATGCTTAACTATCCTGCTGCTCTAGTTTTTTACTAGACCTGTAATATTTGGCTTAATCACTCATTGAATCTGGGTTATAATGTAGGCAAGTTTAACAAATGGAATTTTTTTTTAAATTATTGTACCACAAATGGTTTTTTTTTTCTTGCTGATGTAGGGCTTGTTTTAGCAAATAGTCAACTGGTACGTGGTTTAAAAACTAAGCATTAATTTAGCCACAAGATTATGGCTATTCACTAATCTCTACCAATAAGTGCTCTACATGCATAAAAGGAACATTCAGTAAGTATGCATGCATTTGTTAGATCCCTGCTGAATGAGTGTTTGCATAAGGTTTAAAATAACTACTTGTAGTTTAGTAAATTCCAGTATACAGGTCACCCCCTCTACAGATTACTCTTCTCAAGGTAGGTTCCTTGATGCTGGTGAGGGGCTCTTGATCTAGGAAATTAAATGTGCTCAAATTCCCTGAATTAAGCCTGAATGCTTTTCATATCCCCCCACAGGTGCTGTATAATCCATACAGGTTTAGCACTCCCCATAATAGATTAAACAGCTGCTTCCCCGTATGACCTGGTGATATAATACAGTATCACCTCAGGTCTCCACTGATAGGACTGAAATTGGTCATTTCCTGTGTTTCCATATCTTCAGTTAAAAGGAGGAATGTCTTTTAACACATTGGCATTTTCCTATCAAGGTAGGGTTAGTCAAAAGACTGGTCATTCACTTTCTAGCCAGAATCATAGACATCACAGCTCTGACTATGAACTGCAGCATTCCCACACCAGTGCAGGCACTGTATTTCCCTTCAGGACTAGTCCTGCTAACTGGTTTCCCTGGATTCCTTCATGAATGTTACCTTGCTCACTCCAGCACGTGAAATCTTAAAAAGCACTTTCCTCCACTTTAACATTCACAAGCAGCAAGTTGGAAGGCAGGCCAAGGAGCTAAGACTCAACCCCAGCAGCCACCAATAGGCAAGTACATGTAAGTACAGGCCTATTGTCAAAAGCTCCCTGGCACTCAAAACTTCCATTTTCCTTCCCTTCTTTCCAACCCTTCTCGAGTTGAACCCCTAACTTCCCTCGTATTTGAAATGGGGATATTCTTGTAAATGCTTATCACTCTTAGGAGAGCCTAGTAGTCTTGTATCATACTATATACTGTACTGACCACCACCACTTCACCAGAGATGGGTTCCTTGACAGTGTAGTTAATTCTTAATTTTGATAAATTAATATCAGGAAAGTATGTGCTTGCCTATTTGTGGTTTTAGGGGTAATCTTGTGGCCCCATTTCTCAGCTTGGCACTCCCTCCTTTCCTTATTAGTCCCATCATTCCTGCTATTAAAATTATAAGGAGGCTGCCTTGACCAATTAAGAGATTTCACTTCCTAACCACTGAGATGTACTTCCTGACATCCCTGTGGCTTATGTTGAACTCCACCAGTTTTTCAAATGGCTTGTTCCTGTCCACCCTATTCCTGAAAGTTTTGAATGTCTTCTGTCCTTTGTCTTTAATTCCAGTAGCCTCTTATAGCTCATACCCCTTAGCCCTGGAAGAAGCCTTGTCCTTCTACACTCTTGTGCAGGTTCCATGCTGGTGCTGCATACCTATGTCAAGTGCTAATTAAATACTTTTAGTATTTTAGGAGTATAGTATTGGCCTAACCAGATAGACTGGGCAGTGGCCTAAGCTGTTACCTTTATATGTAATATATGTAATATTTGGTATTTGTAGGGTCCTGTGATGAGCCTGGAAGAAATCATAAATGGCATTATTAGTACAGATAGCAGTAGGCAGGTCATTGCTACACAAGCAGCAAGAAAGATGCTTTCTCGTGAACGCAACCCTCCCATAGATGCTATTATAGAAGCTGGCATGGTGAATCCTCTTGTGCAATTCCTGGAGAGAGCAGACAAGTAAGTACTACAGTATTTGAAATTGGATATACCTTTTCTTAACTTATATAAAATCTAAATGGGGGGGGGGAGCCCATTTGCCAGGTGCTGCATACCCCTTCCCCAATGGGTTTAAAGCTTCATGGATATAATTCAGAAATGTATAGTGTGATGAGTAACCTTGCACATGCGCGTCATCTGAGGATATTAAAGTGCTCTGTTTACCCAGTCTTGCACGTTCTGTGTTGGATGTGGTGGTTCACAGTAGTGTCTTTTTGTCATTAATGATTATAGTGTGCATCTGATCATAAACTAACCTAAATTTTTATATTTACTTTTTTTTTTTGTTTAATTATTTTTTTTCTTGTACAGCCCGGCTTTACAGTTTGAAGCAGCCTGGGCACTGACCAACATTGCTTCTGGCACCTCTCAGCAAACTCACGCTGTAGCAGGTAAGTTAAAATTGTGACCCGCTAAGACTTAAAATATTTAAAAAAGCTTGTGGGCTTCTATCCATTAAGTTGGTGCTTGTGATTCCAGGAAAACACTGGAAACTTAATCACAGGTTATCTCCCCTGTTACTAGGGGACTATAGAAAGTTTGTGGTAGTATGTTCTAACCAAATTAATTCTCTGCAGTTAATTGTGGCTTTGAAATAGGTATGTATATATACCTTTGTTGAGGTAAGGGTAGAAAAGCTCAACCTGGAATGTAGGAATATCTTGGCATAAGGAAGAGCTGGATGTCGATGTTATGAATTAGGCTCGGTATGTAGTCATAAGCTTCTGTGTGTAATTTGTGTATGGATATGAAGTAAGGCAGTGGGTTGAATGAAAGTGGGTTAAACATGTTCAGGCCAATGGGGATATTTTTGGAGTACACAACTAACTACAGTGGTACCTTGACTTAGTTTAATCGTTCCATGACCTAGCCCGTAACTCAATTTCCTCCTCTATCAAATCTGTTTTCCTCGAGACTAACTGAAATGCCATTAATCCATTCCAGCGGAATTTCTGCTCTCGGGAGGCAGGAGAAAATACTTTCAATATAACGCTAATATCAACTACGGATTATTTAGCTATCACAATTGATATAATATGACATAATAAACAATATAAATAACATAGTAAAATGTCATTGTGACGAGTGGTGGCAGCCACTCCCGAGGTAAAAATAATTATCGCTCTGACCATATCTTCCTATGCTTCCCCTTCTGAGGTCTTATTATAAGAGAAAGCAGTGTGTTTGTGAGGCTAACTGCACTAATCACTAGTTTCATAAGGAAAACACTGAAACAATGTATTTATAAAGAAATATTGTATGAAAACAGAATGTAAAGAAATAAACTGGTTTTGAAAAGTATACGTATTTACCTTTGAGAACAGATGCTGGCGGAGGTGGAGGGTGGAAAAGATAGGCAGAGCGGCGTATGCTGTCACTGGCCCTATAGACCCCAACAACAGAGATGGGCAGAGAAGATTGGAGGAGTTCGTTTTGCTTTAGTATGGTACATATCGTGGAAGTACTACGCTGGTACTGCCTCGCCAACTCCACTACCCGCACACCTCGCTCGTGTTTTTCTGTGATTTCATGCTTTAATTCAATGGACATCATCTTCTCAGCACTGTCCTTTGCACTTAGTTTCTTAGGACCCATGGCTAGAATTTTTTTTTTTTTTTGGCAAAATAACTGCACAAAATGCAAGCACACCAAGATGCTTCCACGTCGAGGTAAACACATGCTCTGCTGGATGTTGTGGCGTTTGCTGCACCAACTAGTGGCGGCGTATCTGAAGCGTTCTCGTAACTTGGATTTTGGCTCGTAACTCAGAGCAAAAAATTGACTGGGCGACAGCTTGTAACTCAAAAAACTTGTACGTTGGGGCACTCGTAAGTAGAGGTTCCAAAGAAATTGAAAACATAATGGACTGGGCTGCAGGGGCATTGACCCTCTGAATGCCCTCCAGGTATACTACAGGTATGTCCATTCAGTACCTGGACCAGATTCATGCAATGCTCTATTCATAAAATATGCACAGTACCACTAGCACAAGTCCTCAGTATTCTTTGGAGAAAGCATAGATCTAGGTAAAATACGAGACCCCTTAGTGCAGACAGCTCCTTTGCATAGGGAGGTGGTAGAGCACTAGCCCAAAATTAGACCAGTAGCCCTAACTTCCCACATAATAAAATTGAGTGATTAAAAATTTCATGGAACAGCACAACCTGCATAACCCAAACCAGCATGGTTTTAGAGGGATGATCATGCCTCACAGCTGCTGAACCACTGATGACAATTGCAGAGCATTGGAAGACGACCAAAATGCAGATGTGTGATACACAGATTTTGTGAAAGTTTGACAAACGCAGTCATGAGGGCCATAGGAATTTTGGGGAAGTTAGGCAGATGGATTTTTGGGTTCCTAATGCTACATAAAGTAGTGAACAGCAAAATCCAGCATCAGTGAGGTTAAAAAGCTGTTACCCAAGACATTGTTCTGGCACCTCTGCCATTTCTTATCCTCATAGCAGACATTGATAAAAACACCAGTCAGTTTTGTATCATTTGCAAGTGATGCTAAAAAAAAAAAAAAAAAAAAAACACAACACCAAGAGTCTCTGGTAGAAGACTGAAAAAATGCAGGAATATGTAAGCAGTATCTACAATGTATCTACATCTGTTAGGAAAATGATAGGATGGATAATGAGAACCTTCAAAACTAGGGATGCCAAGCCCATGATTCTCTTCAAATCGCTTGTTCTCTCTAGGCTGGAATACTGCTGTACACTAATGGCCCCCTTCAAGGCTGGCAACATTGCAGACCTGGAGTGTACAAAGAACTTTCACGGCACACAAGTACGATAAGGCACCTTAATTACTGGGAACGATTGAAGGTCCTTGGTCTGTATTCCCTGAAATGCAGGCGAGAAAGATGCATGATACTACGTAATTTTTTTTTCAACAAGTTGGCCGTCTCTCACCGAGGCAGGGTGACCCAAAAAGAAAATACTTTCATGATCATTCAACACTTTCACCACACTCATACATAATCACTGTCTTTGCATAGGCGCTCAGATACGACAGCTGAGAATAAGTCCATCCCAACTGTCACTATCCCAGACCCCTCCTTTAAAGTGCAGGCATTGTACTTCCCATTTCCAGGACTCTAAGTCCAACTAAATCAATTAACTGGTTTCCCTGAATCCCATCACAAAATATTACCCTGCTCACACTCCAACAGCTCGTCAGGTCCTAAAAACCATTAGTCTCCATTCACTCAGATCTAACACGCTCACACATGCTTGCTGGAAGTCCAAGCCCCTCGCCCACAAAACAACCTTTACCCCCCTCCAACATTTTCGAGGACGACCCCTACCCCGCCTTCCTTCCCCTACAGATTTATACGCTCTCCAAGTCATTCTACTTTGATCCATTCTCTAAATGACCAAACCACCTCAACAACCCCTCTTCAGCCCTCTGACAAATACTTTTAGTAACTCCACACCTAATTTCCACACTGAATTTTCTGCATAATATTTAGACCACACATTGCCCTTAGACAGGACATCTCCACTGCCTCCAGCCGCCTCCTCGCTGCAGCATTTGCAACCCATGCTTTACACCTATATAAGTGTTGGTACCACTATACTTTCGTACATTCCCTTCTTTGCCTTCATGGATAACGTTTTTTCTCCAGTTACCTCAACGCACCACTTGCCTTTTTTCCTTCATCATTTCTATGGTTAACCTCATCCTTCATAAACCCATCTGCTGACAAGTCAACTCCCAAATATCAAACATTTACATCTTCCATAATCCCTCTCTCCAATGTGATATCCAATTTTTCTTTATTTAAATTGTTTGATTTCCTCATCACCATACTCTTATCTACAAAGCTCCTGGAGAGTGAAATGTTGCCACAATAAAATGTCACATTAGTTGCATTTGTATCCTTTTACTTAACACAGGATAGTCACAAAACAAAAGGAACACATGAAAGACTTGGAAAAATATTATCAGCTGATTTTTCAAAGAACAAATTAAGATGGTCGCAGCAGCCAAGAGAATGACGGGGTGGGTAATGAGAACCTTCAAAACAAGGGAAATACAATGATGCAGTCTGTGCTCCTCGTGTGGAATATTGCTGTTGATGGCTCTGTTCAGGTCAGGAAAAATATCAGAGCTGGAACAAATAATCATTTACAGCTTGCTTAGTGCCAGTAAAGCATTTAAATTACTGGAAGCACCTTAGTCTTAAATGAAACTGAGTTGAGATGCAGGATAATATACCTGGAAAGTACTTAAGGACCTTGTCCCAAATCTGTGCACTGCATAACATACTGGAGTGAGGGATATGGGAGGTGCAAAATAACGGAAAAGTAGGAGTGCAGTGGGCACAATGAGGGAATGGTGTGTAAATTTCCATGGCCCCCAGACTATTCAACATCTTGCTAGAAGATATCAAACACTGCTAGGACAAGTGTAGAAGTCGAGAGGAAACTGGACAAATATCTTCACCAGGTGCCAGATCAACCAGGCTGATGTATGTGGGGCAGCTGGTCACAGCAGCAACAGCCTGGTTGACCAGGCCAGTACCAGACTAAGCCTGGCTCAAGGCTGAGCTCTGAGAGTAGGAACTCTTAAAATTCATCAAAGGTACATCATTGCCTTGTTAAATTTTTCTTATTTCCAAATGTTGCAGAACGAAAAAAAAAATTCTTAACAGGAGAGATAAGTACAAAATTTTATTTTCAGGCTCCGGTGCAGTTATCTCCTTTGTTAAGCTACTGAGATCACCACATACTAATGTAGCTGAGCAGGCTGTCTGGGCATTGGGAAATATTGCTGGTGATGGACCTGATCTAAGAGACTTTGTCATTAAGGCTGGCATTGTGAAACCCCTTCTTGAACTTATCAAACCAGAAACAGAGGTAAATTATTAAATTATCACTAATGCTACTGTAATAGTATTGGGTAGAGGCAGTGTGAGATTGGGTTGGTGTTTACTGTAAATTTAATTTTTGTGGATAGTGTAGTTTGTGGGTCATTTCCTTGTATTTAAATATTGGACATTTATCCACAGCACTCGTTCTTACGTAATGTAACATGGACGTTAAGCAACCTGTGCCGGAACAAGAATCCTTCGCCACCTTTTGAAGTCGTAAAGCAATGTTTACCTGCTTTGAGTCACTTAATTTGCCATCCTGATAAAGAAGTTCAAGGTAAGCTCCAATTAACTTTTAACATTACCTTTTTTTTTTTTTTTGTGGTCCCAGAAAGATACAGTAGATAGCTATCCTTCATGCTGGGTAGGTTCCAGAAAGTTATACCTGAAAACACAATGGGTGGAGTGAACTAGGGAGAGGAAATAAGTGCCATGCATGACAGTTTAGTAAATTTTTAGTTGTCATTATTAATGTTTTTGACAATTTACATTAAGTTTCTTGTTACTCGAGAGAGGCGTGGAGGAGGTTCATGTTGCCCTAGTAGCCTAATTGTATGTAGTGAGGTTTAGACCCACAAACTTGTAAAGTGTTGATTTGAAGAGGCTATCCAAATTTAAATTTGCATAATGTACTTTATGCCTACATGTTCCATAAGACCAATTTTTTTTATAATGTACCCATCTATTCCTTCCATAGAAAATGGCATTGCTAATATGCCTTTCCCCCCCCCCCCCACCTCTTAGCACATCCAGTGTTATTCTTTTCATCCCATGGTTAATATACAAAGATGAAGCAGGGTGATAAAAAAAAAGTGAAAACAGAGTAAGTGGGTGGAGAGATGCTAGTGCAAGTGATGCAACCAGCTGCACCAACCAGCCATGTAGGCCCAGCCCACCCCATCCCATCTCTCAAGATGGCAAGCAGTGAAAATGTTGACACGATAGATTTTCAACTATTAAATCTGGTTCTTTTAAGTTTATTCCAAATAAATGAGCTGTGTACATAGTGTGATCAAAGTACGAGTGCATTTTGTTAAAAACTAAGGAAATTTTTTTTAATACAACAAAAATGTACAGTAAATATAAAATTATGGTTTTTGACCAATCTCTACCAAACAAGTTTTTGTTTTACTGCTTTTTTCACATTGAGGTAAGGTGACCTGAAAAGGAAAACTCTTCAATCTTTGTTCACTCTTGCCAGAGGCATACTAATACAAAAGTTCAAAATTGCAAATATCCTCACCCTTCAGAGTGCAGCCACCACTATCCATCTCCAGGACTTGAGTTCGACTAACCGGTTTCTCCGAATCCATTTATAAATGTTACTCTGCTCACTCCAACAGCATGTAAAGTCAGTTTCCTCCACTCCTAACATTTTCACGTGTGCCTATTGGATGCCCAGACCTATTGTATTCAAAACCTTGTTTACCCCTTCCCTCCATATATCCTAAGATGACCACTACCCCCACCTTTTCTACTGTAGATTTGCACACCCTCTAAATCCTATTTTTCTCCATTCTTGTCCAGTCCCCATCAGTAACCCCTCTTCAGTCCATTGTATTATAATTTGATCCATTTTCTCCCCTGCCCACCTTCCTAAATTCCAAAATATGAATTCTCTGCATGATACTAACACCACACATTGCCTTCAGGCATGACATCACTGCTCCCAGCCTCCTTGCTATAACATTCTTCACATGGGTGTGTTGGTATATGTACTGAAACATTACCATTTTGCCTCCATGGATAATGTTGTCTTCAGATGCTTCAATGAAAGCACAGTATGCTTACCAATACATCTTTCCTCATTTTATTAGAAAAATAACCATTACTCTGCCTTGCCTAGTAAAGTGTAGTAGGTTAAGGGGCAGGTTTACAAAGTTTAGATTTGAAACTACATATTGTGAAAAACTTGTGAAAGTTGGCTTTTGATAATGTTCATGTTTTAGTTTTTAAAAATTATGGTGCTCTTTCAGCTGATGCTTGTTGGGCATTGTCATACTTAACTGATGGAACAAATGAGAAAATCCAGGAAGTTGTTGATGCTGGAGTTGTTCCTCGTCTTGTGGAGCTGCTGAATTGTGATGACCTACCAATTGTAACTCCTGCATTAAGAGCAATTGGAAATATTGTTACTGGCAATGATACTCAAGTAAGCTTTATATATATTAATTTTTTTTTTTTTTTTTTCCCCCCCCCCCAACAAGTCGGCCGTCTCCCACCGAGGCAGGGTGACCCAAAAAGAAAGAAAATCCCAAAAAAGAAAAAACTTTCATCATTCAACACTTTCACCACACTCATACATAATCACTGTCTTTGCAGAGGAGCTCAGATCGACAGCTGAGAAAAGTCCCTCCCAGCTGTCACTATCTCAGACCCCCTTTAAAATGCAGGCATTGTCTTCCCATTTCCCGGACTCAAGTCAAACTAAATCAATTAACTGGTTTCCCCGAATCCCTTCCAAAATGTTACCCTGCTCACACTCCAACAGATCGTCATGTCCCAAAAACCATTCGTCTCCATTCACTCCTATCTAACACGCTCACACATGCTTGCTGGAAGTCAAGCCCCTCGCCCACAAAACCTCCTTTACCCCTTCCCTCCAACCTTTTCTAGGACGACCCTACCCCGCCTTCCTTCCCCTACAGATTTATACGCTCTCCAAGTCATTCTACTTTGATCCATTCTCTCTAAATGACCAAACCACCTCAACAACCCCTCTTCAGCTCTCTGACAAATACTTTTAGTAACTCCCACCTTCTCCTAATTTCCACATTCCGATTTTTTCATAATATTTACACCACAAATTGCCCTTAGACAGGACATCTCCACTGCCTCCAGCCTCCTCCTCGCTGCAGCATTTGCAACCCATGCTTCACACCCATATAAGAGTGTTGGTACCACTATACTTTCGTACATTCCTTCTTTGCCTCCATGGATAACGTTTTTTGTCTCCACAGATACCTCAATGCACCACTCCCTTTTTTCCTTCATCAATTCTATGGTTAACCTCATCCTTCATAAACCCATCCGCTGACACATCAACTCCAAATATCTGAAAACATTTACTTCTTCCATAATCCTCTCTCCAATGTGATATCAATTTTCTTT
>WNWK01036129.1:0-19348 GCA_009830355.1 Cherax destructor | reverse complement strand
GAAAGGGAAACCCTTGTTAAAAATTTTGAAATTACGGGGAACTGGCTCAAGCGACCAAAGTCAATTAATTTGCATTGAATGGATGTATGATAGTGGGGATAATTCAGTAATGGCCCCGATTTTGCAGCAGTTATAAGGGACTTAGAGAACCTTATAACTGTGGACTGGGGTGAAGAAGAGGTATCAATATGCGTTTTCTTAAAAATACAGGCTCCCAAAAGAACATTTACCCCTAAAAGAAATTAGATCAAGTAAAATGACCCAAAATGGATGAATAATGGGGTCAAATATCTTTTAGGGCAGAAAAAAGGGAATTTATAGGCGCATAAAAAGAGGTAGGGTCATCTTATAAATCAGTATACTGACATTAAGAGGACTTTAAAAAAGGGAATAAGAAAACTAAACGGGACTATGAAATTAAAGTTGCTAGGGATTCAAAACTAACCAAAATTTTTTTCCAGGTTTATAGAACAAAAGTTGGGGATAAGATAGGTCCCTTAAAAATAACTTTGGGCATCTTACTGACAAGGAGAATGATATGTGCTCTATTTTTAATAATTATTTTCTCTGGGTTTTTCACACAGGAAGACATTAAAAATTCCCAGAATTAATTTTGAGAGGCCCAGAAGAAGATAAATTATGTAATATCACAGTCACTAGCGAAATGATTATGAAACAGCTGGACCGACTGAAACAAAATAAATCGCCGGGCCCTGATGAGCTTTTCAGGGTCTTAAGGAATGCAAAATGGAACTCGGAACCAATATCTAACATTTTTAATTTATCTCTTCAAACAGGTGTAGTGTCTGATATGTGGAAGATGGCTAATGTAATTCCTATTTTTAAACGGGACAAGTCACTACCGTCAAACTACCGCCCAATAAGCCTGACCTCAATTGTAGGCAAATTACTAGAGTCAATTATAGCTGATATTATTAGAAGCCATCTAGATAACCATAATTTGATTAATGATACCCAGCATGGATTCACGAGGGCCGTTCCTGCCTATCTAATTTATTAACCTTCTTCAGTAAAGCTTTTGAGGCTGTTGATCACGATAAAGAATTCGATATTGTTTATTTAGACTTTAGTAAGGCTTTTGATAGAGTACCGCACCAGAGACTGTTAAAGAGAAAGTGGCAGCTCATGGCATTGGGGAAAAGTGCTGTCATGGATCGAGTCATGGCTCACCAATAGGAAGCAGAGAGTGTGCATAAATGGGGTTAAATCCGAATGGGGACTTGTAACAAGTGGTGTTCCACAGGGATCAGTCTTAGGCCCATTGTTATTTATAATATATATCAATGACCTTGATGAGGGAATTACTAGTGATATGAGCAAATTCGCGACGACACGAAGATAGGTAGGATAATTGATTCAAACATAGATGTCATAGAACTTCAGGAAGATTTAGACAAACTTAATTCGTGGTCAGAAAAGTGGCAGATGCAGTTCAATGTAGATAAATGCAAGGTTCTGAAGCTCGGAGTGTCCATAACCCAAGCACTTATAAGTTAAATAACGTAGAACTTAGCCATACAGATTGCGAGAAGGACTTGGGGGGATGGTAAGAGCAACCTTAAACCAAGACAGCAATGCCTAAGCGTACGTAATAAGGCAAATAGATTACTGGGATTTATATCAAGAAGTGTTAGCAACAGAAGTCCAGAGGTTATATTACAGCTTTATACATCATTAGTAAGGCCTCACCTAGATTACGCAGCTCAGTTCTGGTCTCCATATTACAGAATGGACATAAATTCGTTAGAAAACATTCAGCGTAGAATGACTAAATTAATACATAGCATTAGAAATCTTCCTTACGAAGAAAGATTGAAGACCCTAAAATTACATTCACTTGTAAGACGTAGAATGAGGGGAGACATGATCGAGGTATCAAGTGGAAAATGGGTATTAACAAGGGATATAAATAAAGTCTTGAGGATATCTCTCAGAGAGAACCCGCAATAATGGATTCAAGTTAGATAAGTTTAGATTTAGAAAGGATATAGGAAAGTATTGGTTGGAAATAGGGTAGTTGATGAGTGGAACAGTCTGCCTAGTAGGGGTTTTTGAAGCTAGGACCTTGGGTAGTTTCAAATTTAGGTTGGATAAATTCATGAGTGAGAGGGTTGGATTTGAGTGGGACTCGCGCATGAGTGGGTAGGAATTGTCAAAGCTTATTTTTTGGGTAGCTTTGAAAATTGGGTTGAGCAAATATTCTGTTAGTGGGATGGATTGTGAAGGACCTGCCTAGTATGGGCCAACAGGCCTGCTGCAGTGTTCCTCCTTTCTTATGTTCTTATGTTCTTATGTTATCTAATTTCTTTATATGGGGTAAATGTTCTTTGGGCAGCATGTATAGTGTTCAGACAACTGTCATATTGATAGCCCCTTCATTACCCCAGTCCACAGATGATAAGTGTTCTCTAAGTCCATTGTAATCTGCAAGCGAAAATCTGGGACCGTTACTTGAGTTATTCCTACTATGAAACTTCCATTCAATGCCAAAGGTAATTGATTTGTGGTATCTTTATACAGGGATTTCTTCGCTTCCCTATTCCTTGGGCAGACCTACTTCCACATTGCTGCAACATCTTAGTATCTTAATACAGGGATTTCTTCGCTTGCCTATTCCTTGGGCACGACCTACTTACACATTGAACACTGCAACATCTTGGTATCTTAATACAGGGATTTCTTCGCTTGCCTATTCCTTGGGCACGACCTACTTCCACATTGAACAAATGTGACACCTCCTACAACTGCTGCGCCTCTCCTGTCTACAGTATATAAGCCCCCTCTGCTCATATGCTGTTATTCTATTCAAGATTGATGGACTGACAACATCGACTCAAGATTGAGTGCCTGACAACCTCACACTCCTCCTGTTCTTCACGTTTCTCCTTTGTATGGACTGATGAAGCCACTGTGTGGCGAAACGTTTCTCAATAAAGATACCCAAGTGTTGCATATGTGTCTAATTTACCTCCTTTCTTATGTTCCTCTTCAGAGTCGTGAGATGTTACGCTACTGTGAGGTGTAGTCTTTGTTAGTGTGATGTGACTGTGAGGTGTAGTCTCGCCCTTATATGCCTTCTTGTCATGTTTCCTGTTATAGTTCCTTGATAATGTGAGTAGTCACGAAAGCGCTTGGAATTCCTCTATTTTTTTATAGTGGTTGTCTTGCATATTTGATATTACCTGTTTACTGTATTTTTTTCATATATATATATATATATATATATATATATATATATATGTCTGCCGATTAGTAAAACTTGCGATTTTGGCTTAAATAGCAACGCCACCTTGCCATATAAGACAAGTGAAAATTTGTGTATGCAAAAATTCGCCAAAATCATTCTGAACATAACGAAAAATATATTTCATTGTGTTTGTTTATTATTAAATTAATGTTAACGTATCTAAAATATTTTAGTTGGGTTATGCTAAATTAAATTGCGCTTTTGTAATAAGGTTAGGTAGGTTTTCAAAGTTTCTCTTGGTACAAAATTATAAATTTTACATTAACATAAATGAAAAAAATATATCTTTAAACGTATAAGAGAAATTTTTAAAGGACCATTTAGATGAGTTCTTGCTAATTGACAGTTTTTAATCGGCACGACATATATATATTATGTCGTGCCGATTAGTAAAACTGTCAATTAGCAAGAACTCATCTAAAATTAAGTCCTTTCTAAAATTTCTCTTATACGTTTAAAGATATATTTTTTTCATTTATGTTAATGTAAATTTATAATTTTGTACCAAGAGAAACTTTGAAACCTACCTAACCTTATTACAACAAGCGCAATTTAATTTAGCCTAACCCAACTAAATATATTTTAGATACGTTAACATTAATTTAATAATAAACAAACACAATGAATATATTTTTTCGTTAGGTTCAGAATGATTTTGGCGAAAATTGCATACACAAATTTTCACTTGTCTATATGGCAAGATGAGCGTTGCTATTTAAGCCAAAATCGCAAGTTTTTCCTAATCGGCACGACATATATATATATATATATATATATATATATTGAAGACAACCACTATGAAAAATAGAGTTCAGACTTACTCACATTATCAAGGAACTATCATAGTTCCTTCATAATGTGAGTAGTCACGAAAGCGCTTGGAATTCCTCTATTTTTCATAGTGGTTGTCTTGCATATTTTGATATCACCTGTTTACTGTGATCTTTTTTCATATAAATATATACTATATATATATATATATATATATATATATATATATTATATATATATATATATATATATATATATATATATATATATATATATATATATATATATGTCGTGCCGATTAGGTAAAACTTGCGTTTTTGGCTTAAATAGCAACGCTCACCTTGCCATATAAGACAAGTGAAAATTTGTGTATGCAATAATTTCGCCAAAATCATTCTGAACATAACGAAAAATATATTTCATTGTGTTTGTTTATTATTAAATTAATGTTAACGTATCTAAAATATATTTAGTTGGGTTAGCTAAATTAAATTTCGCTTGTTGTAATAAGGTTAGGTAGGTTTTCAAAGTTTCTCTTGGTACAAAATTATAAATTCTTACATTAACATAAATGAAAAAATATATCTTTAAACGTATAAGAAAATTTTAGAAAGGCACGACATATATATATATATATATATATATATATATATATATATATATATATATATATATATATATATATATATATATATATATAATATATATATATATATATATATATATATATATCGTGCCGATTAGGTAAAACTGGTCAATTAGCAAGAACTCATCTAAAATTAAGTCCTTTCTAAAATTTTCTTATACGTTTAAAGATATATTTTTTCATTTATGATAATGTAAGAATTTATAATTTTGTACCAAGAGAAACTTTGAAAACCTACCTAACCTTATTACAACAAGCGCAATTTAATTTAGCCTAACCCAACTAAATATATTTTAGATACGTTAACATTAATTTAATAATAAACAAACACAATGAAATATATTTTTTTCGTTATGTTCAGAATGATTTTGCGAAATTATTGCATACACAAATTTTCACTTGTCTTATATGGCAAGCTGAGCGTTGCTATTTAAGCCAAAATCACAAGTTTTACCTAATCGGCACGACATATATATATATATATATATATATATATATATATATATATATATATATATATATATATATATATATATATATATATATATATATATATATAAAAAGAAACCACCACGAATAAGTGGTTTTCAGCAATTTACAAACTGTGGTTATCAGGGATCAAACCCAGGTTTGTTAGTTACTTAGAAACCACATGTTTGTTGTGTACTGCTCCTGAAGTCTGGTAGTTCAGACGGGAGTACAATTAAATTAGTTCTGAGCTTATCATGGCCCCGAATGTCTTAACATTATGAAACATGCCCAGTGCTAGTAGGGGCATGATGTTTGTAGGATTGACGGCTCAGTGGTTAGCACGTCGTGGATTTCGACTTGCTTCCACGAGGTGGGCTAAAATAACACGGATTCGGTCCCTGGTTATCTGCTGTTTGTTTACATAATGTGTCTCAAAATGTATATAATAGTTTAATGTACCTGGAAATCGCAATACTTTGTTTTTAGATTGTCATGCTACTTAATATTTTGTGAATTATATTTTATTTATTAATAAGAGGATAGGAATCTCCCAAACCATTACCATTTGTTATATAAAACTTGAATGATGAGTGTGGACAACATAATGAATAGATTTTAAAATATAAGTCTGACTATCTTTGGTAGGAAGTCTCCAAGAGCATTTGGCAATTTATAATCATACTGATAAGTTGATAGCTACTGTATATAATTAAGGAATACATTTTTTATGATGTTTATGGGGATAAAGTATTTAATTATTGTGTATGTAGATATTTTACTATCGCATGCATTAAATTGAATATTTTGAATTTTCGTAACTATTTCGATTAAAAATATACATTTAAAAATAGTGGGTAATTATAAATGAGTAAATATAACTTTTATGGTGTACGTTGGGCCTAGGTATATGGCAAATGGTGGTTGCTATGGAGGCGGTGAAGACATATGGTACAGTGAAACACCAGTTGATAAATTAGACACAGGTGGAACATCTGGGTATCTTTACTATGTAGACGTTTCGCCAAAAAAGTGGCTTTATCAATACTATACAGAAGACTGGAGAGGCAGAATGTGAGGTAATCAGTCCCTTAGCCTAGAAACAGCTGGAGTCAACTGAGGTCCTAAGAAGTTTTTTTTTTTTTAAACCATATATACAATACATATAAATAAAGGCCCACAGGACCTATAACACTAATATTGACATAATAAAAATGCAAGTTCAAAACCCCATTACCTTACAGTACCATACAAAACATCTCACCTAAACTTTACAATGTTATACCAACATAACCCATATTTTGCCACTCCTCCTCCCCAGCCTCCAGAGGCTATTACTAAAAGTTAATAGACTTCCATCAGTAAATAACACTCACACAAACTTGACAACCCCACCCCTCCATCCCTACCTCTGATGTCAAACTCATAAAATACTCATTAGAAAAGAGATTACAGAAAAACCTCAATAATCCTATTAACATTATCTAACCCCTCACCACTCCCTATCAATATGGTCGTGTCATCTACATATCCTACTATTCCCGTCTCACAACCTTCACACTATCGCCGTCCCATACCCTCTCTAACTACTCTATAAAAGGGTCCTGCAGACACCGAAAGAATCTGCGACAGGGGGCATCCCTGCCGCAAACCCCCCTCTAAACTCACCTGAACCCCCAACTTCCCATTAACTTGTACCTTGCTAAGCCCCATCATATAAGGATCTAACCACCCCACAACTTCCTCCCCAAACCCCCGCTTCGATAAAACCTCAACCAACATTTCCCTATCCACTATCATATGCGGTTGCCCAGTCTAATCCTAGGACTCCGCCCTCTTCCTTATGTTCCACGAAATTCCTAATTCTCCTATGCCCGTCCTAATGCTACGTCCAGGTATCCCATACTGGCCAACCTCCAATACCTTTTCCAACACCCTTTTCATGCGATTTGCCAGTATCTTTGCATAGATCTTATAGTCTGAGCACAACAATGTTATAGCCCTATACCCTGCAACCTATCACTATCCCTACCCTTCGGCACCAACACCACTACCCCAGTTCTCTGTACTTCCTCCATTTTACCCTATCCTTCATCTGATTAAACACCTTCACTAAAACATCCTTCAATACGTCCCAATGAGGGTACATAGAAGTCCCAGGCAACCATCCACCCCAGGCGCCTTCCCCATCCTCAATCCCTGCACCGCCTATACCTCGTCAACTGTAATCCTCCCACCTAACCCCTTCCTATCCTTCTCTCCCAGTCTCCCTGAATTCCCTCCAAAACAATCCTCCTACTAACCTCATCCCTCTCCCTACCCTCAAATTTACGCTGAAACCATAACCTTGCATAAGCACACATCCCTCTGTCGTGCGTAACACCTGACCCTGATGATACCCACCCATCTCCTCCTCACCATCAACGCCGCCAGCGTCATGCCCGTTCTACGTTTCCGAAACCTCCGTAATACCGTGCCTGAGGGCCTATCCCCCATAACACCTCTTCTAATTGACTACGTACCTTATCGCCCTAAAACATCATTCTGAATATCCGTAATCTCCCCTTAATGTACGCATTTCCTGCTGATGGCACCCACCCTCCCCTCCGTAACAGTCCCTTAACTGCCCTCCAAATATCGCTGTAACCCATACCTATATCCCGCCTCCTCCACACCTTCACGCCTATAATAACCTCTCACTGCCTCCTTCGCTGTTGTATTCCACCACTTCACCACGTCCTTAATCTCCCTGCCTCCACCCCATAAACCCTCCCACCAAACCGCAAAACCCTCACGATCCCCTCCTTTTTTAAAAAACTTACATTCATCCTCCACAGATCCGAATAAAATTTAACAGCACCCACCCACCCTAATACTGCCACCACACCTCCCATGATCCCGAAAACCCTACGTCTATGTTACGCACCTCTTCCACATTTATACGAGGACACATACACCCGATCTAAACGTGCTGCATATCCTCTCCTTATGAACGTATGTTCCACCATGACATCCCTACCATCTACCACATCTCGAACCCCCACCGCTCCCAGTAAGTCTCGCAACTCCGCTAGTATACATCCTGCACCTCGGTTCCACATCACGCTTCCTAATTATGCAGTTCCAGTCACCTGCTAACACAGTTACCTCAGGGAGTCCCGTAATGCATATACTAAGTAATCCTTCACAAACTCACCCTTTAAACTACGTACATTAACCGCGGGCATTTACACGCCAATGAAGCTAACCGGGATATCACCCCATTCACCATCAACCCTAACAATCCTCCCCCCCCTACCTCCCCATGACCTCAGATGAAAAGGGCTGGACTCCCTAATACCTACCAACACCCCACCCTTGAAATTTTCAGAACTACCAGTGTACAAAGTAAAACCCGCAACTTCAGATCCCCACCACACCTAAAATTATGTTCTAGGAGAAAACACACGTCAATGCCCTCTCTCCGCAATGTCCGTTCAACCCACATCCTCTTGACCTCGGCCCTAAGGCCGTTCACATTCATACTGATACACTTGAAGGCTTCAATGGTGGTTTCCTCGATGCTTCATCGTTCTCGACACTCCTGCTTTGACCACTGACCCACCCCTACTGAGACCTACTCCCTCCTTGTCCAAGACCTTACCCTTGACCCCCCTCCCTCCCCTGACCACATCCGCGAACACTTTCTTACCTGTCCTCTGACCCGGCGTCAACACGTCATCCTCTACCGAGCCACTTGATCTCTTGCGGATTCCCCGCCACCTCCATGACCTCTTCAGACACCTCATTCACATCATTTTCCTCCCTATGAACCACAGCCTCAACCACACACACTCTTACTGATTCCTCACTGCCACCACAAGCACCCTTACTCACATCCTCACTCAGCACTTCACCCGGGCTTGCTGTTACCTCCGGGTAGTCCTTCACCACGGACTCCTCTCCCACAGAAGGCGGACTGTCAAGCATCATCCTCAGGTCCTCCATCATAGGCCCCGTCAACTCCACCAAATCGTCCACCTCCTCCTGCACGACAGCAACCTTGCTGTCTTCCACCATCACTGGTTGCGTCACAGGTGGCAAGGAGACCACCACCACCTCCGCTTCTTCTACCACGTCACTCCACCGTCTATCTCCACCGTCCATGTACCCTGAAGATGACCCATGCACCTCCTGGACCACACCTGAAGGGCCCTCCGCACCATGCTCCTGCCCCCACGTTGTTGCTGGGGTCGTGGTCCACGTCTCTCACACGCTGCTGCTATATGCCCTGGCTGACCACAGAGCCGACACGTCCGTACTTGCCCCACGTACGTCACGTAAACTTGCGTCCTAAATTCTGGCATCAGGACGTACGAGGGGATTGGCCTCCTCAAAGACATCTTTAAACTGTAAGATCCCTCCGGCATTCCAGCGTAGGTACCCTGCGCCCACCTGCCAACATTTGCCGCATGGATCACTCCATATGCCTTAAAACATCTCTCACATCCACGGCATCCGCTTCAAAGGGATGTTCCGTATACGTATCCACGTAAAAGTTGCTGATACATCCCTTAATCTCACCTCCAAGCCCTCTGAAACGACCATGCGCTTCTCCTGGTAGACATCAACAACCCTCTCGTAGGCACCACTTGTAAAGAACTTCACAAACACTCGTGTAGCTCCATTTAATGAAATCCCATAAATGTCTGCTGTGGGAATTCCATAAGTGTCTCTGAGAATGGCTGGCAAGAGAACTTCAGCATTTGACGGATAAATAGCGCCAACAAGCACCTCTATGCACACAGTATGCACTCTCCTTCTATACGTCTCCGCCATATTGGAGAAAATAAAGTTGTCAACACTGGCCACCAGGGGAAACCAGCCAGCACACCCGCTCACCACAGTGACCGGGCAGCGAATCTGTATTGCTCTTGAAGTCTCGTAGTTCAGACGGGAGTACAATTAAATTAGTTCTGAGCTTATCATGGCCCGAATGTCTTAACATTATGAAACATGCCCAGTGCTAGTGGGGGCATGATGTTTGTAGGATTGACGGCTCAGTGGTTAGCACGTCGTGGATTTCGACTTGCTTCCCACGAGGTGGGCTAAAATAACACGGATTCGGTCCCTGGCTATCTGCTGTTTGTTTACATAATGTGTCTCAAAAATGTATATAATAGTTTAATGTACCTGGAAATCGCAATACTTTGTTTTTAGATTGTCATGCTACTTAATATTTTGTGAATTATATTTTATTTATTAATAAGAGGATAGGAATCTCCCCAAACCATTACCATTTGTTATATAAAAAACTTGAATGATGAGTGTGGACAACATAATGAATAGATTTTAAAATATAAGTCTGACTATCTTTGGTAGGAAGCCTCCAAGAGCATTTGGCAATTTATAATCATACTGATAAGTTGCTAGCTACTGTATATAATTAAGGAATACATTTTTTATGATGTTTATGGGGATAAAGTATTTAATTATTGTGTATGTAGATATTTTACTATCGCATGCATTAAATTGAATATTTTGAATTTTCGTAACTATTTCGATTAAAAATATACATTTAAAAATAGTGGGTAATTATAAATGAGTAAATATAACTTTTATGGTGTACGTTGGGCCTAGTGTATATGGCAAATGGTGGTTGCTATGGAGGCGGTGAAGACATATGGTACAGTGAAACACCAGTTGATAAATTAGACACAGGTGGAACATCTGGGTATCTTTACTATGTAGACGTTTCGCCAAAAAAGTGGCTTTATCAATACTATACAGAAGACTGGAGAGGCAGAATGTGAGGTAATCAGTCCCTTAGCCTAGAAACAGCTGGAGTCAACTGAGGTCTTAAGAAGTGAGGTCTTAAGAAGTGGAGGAGTGTACAGTAACTTCTTCAAATTCTGTTGTATTTTAGGTGTCTGAGCTGTAGAAGTGTATTGACTTAAGTGTTGATAGTCTATGAGCATTGGTGAACCAGATGGACATGTGTTTTGGTGTTTTATGTAACTTATTCAGTGTGCCCTTATGTCAAATGATTACTAAACAAGGGATTTGTTAGTGTCATTTGATGTAGTGTAATTCTGTATGAGTAATACGTGAAACTAAGAAATTTTTAATGTAAGTGAGGAACTCTAACGGTATGATCGTAAGAGAGAGAGCAGCGAGAAAGAGAGAATGTGGAGTTAGTGTATCGTTTGTAAGAATGGAAGTGACAGTGGATAACTATGTTGTGAGGGAGAATACGAGAGATTTAAAGGATTGTTGAAAAGTGAGAAATCTTGCCTCGGATGTTCTTACTGAACCTGTATATTCAATTTTGAGAACTATGAGAAAGTAGGGAGATGGATGCAGAGAGAAGACATTGAGAGTGTTATTATAACCAAACATGGAAAAAACTTATGGAAATTGTTGAAGAAATGAATTATTCAAGTTTGGGTGATTGCATTGAATTTTGTATTTAATTATATTAGTTTCTATTTCGTATTTATAAATAAATTAATACAGCCTCTCCTCACTTAACTACGGGGTTCCGTTCCAAAGAGTAGGTCGGTAAACAAATTGGTCGTTAAGCAAGGAGCATACTATACTAGTAGTGGGTTTGCATCAACCATCTTTAGATATTATTTTAATATCACTTTTTCACCATTAATAACATTTTTAGTATATTTTTAAATGCTAATACAGTAGTATACTTTATGCTGTAATAAACAGAATAGAGGAATCAGCTCTAATATACATAACTTAGAGTCGGGTGTTGTCACACGAATGTGAGGTGTAGTTTTGTTGTAGTGACGTGATTGTGAGGTGTAATCTTGCCCTTATATGCCTTCCTGTTGCTGTTTTGTCTTTTAAAGTTCCTTGATAATGTGAGAAGTCACGAAAGCGCTTGGAATTTCGCTATTTTTTTCACAGTGGTTGTTTTGCATACATAACTTAGGTTTGCATACTGGTTGGAGACCGGTCGTAAATCTGAGTGGTCGGTAAACGAGTTCGCTGCTAAGTGAGGCAGGGCTATGGTTGGTAATTCTTAGAGTTGGGAGGGTTCTCTTGTACGAGCAGAGACTAAGTGGTGATCTTATCTATCATAAATATTTTTTACCATTTTATTTTGTTTTTCGTCCTATTTTTTTCAGTTTTGATGTACTTAAATAAGCGCATATTCATTATGTGTTGATTAAGATCGGCCAACAAACAAATGAAAAAAGTAATATACATATATCGAAAATTTAATTTGGCGTACAAGGTGCACGTATTGGCACTGCCAAAAGTTTTGGGGCACTCCTGATAAAACAATTCTAATCTGATTGTGTTATTATGATAAATATTGTTATATACCTTATCTTCATTCTCCACAAAAATAAAGCTGGTAAGATTTTTACTTTTATTTTAAATATTTGTCCTTTACCTTGTAAAAGAGTCATTGTTGAATGCTTGTTGTGAAAATTCTCTTAATTCGTTCATTATTAATGGAGATAATCGTGCGAGTCTGAGTGTTCTTCAATAGTAACCCTGTGACCCTGTGACCCTGTAGACCAGAGACACGTAACATTATAATCCTATACTTAAACTACCATATACGGCTTTTCACGCTCGGCTTCGACCGCTCCTCGGAATATGTCATTTTTTATTTATTTAGGTGTCTATATTATGTTTCAATGTATGTCTAATATCATTTTGGAAGATATGTGATAGGTAAATAAGTAAAAATGTCAATAATAGTGTAAATTCACAACATTATATCGCACCATGACCTACTCCTCCCTATGTCACAGCGACTTCACCACTTCTGATATCCCTTCTTGTCTGTCTTAGCTCCTCCCTCTTCTTGTCTGCCTTAGCTCCTCCATCTTCTTGTCTGCTTTAGCTCTCTCTCTTCTTGTCATCCTTAGCTTCTCCCTCTTCTTGTCTGCCTTAGCTACTCCATCTTCTTGTCTGCCTTAGCTCCTCCTTCTTCTTGTCTGCCTTAGCTCCTCTCTTCTTGTCTGCCTTAGCTCCTCCTCTTCTTGTCTGCCTTAGCTCCTCCCTCTTGTCTGCCTTAGCTCGTCCCTTATTACAAACTCATGTAATCAAGACCTGTTAACCTGGTCGTAAAAGGGAGCTTGGAGCAAAATAAACACAGCTGAAATCTTTGAATTGTATTTTCCTTCACCAAGTATAAACAGATTTATGTACACTATGTACAACAATAGGTAATATAAGTGCACACCACGGTAAGCCAAGGCAACAATAGAAGCCAAAAGACAGAGAGACCACTGTGCTTCAACCAGCAGCAGAATGAATCTGACAAGGGTAAAAAGGTGAGTGCTACCACATCACCTTCACAATTGCCAGACCCACATTATGACTGGCTGAACCTAGGTACTGATCTGACGATGGGGCCCGCTGAATCGTCAAACCCTTAGTTGGTGAGGCAGCCTATATGAGTGTCTACATACACCGAATAAATGTAACGTACTCTTTGCATGTCACACCCCACCCCAAAAGTGTTCTAATGGCTGGGACTAGGCTTCCACCTCCAATGGGTAGTGTGCCACAATGGCACGTTACAATAATGGGACCGCCTTTACTCACAACCATCCAACTCATTAGATAAAACTCAACGTTTCTCGAGACATAAAATCCAGCTTTAAACTTAGAGTGAGACAGCAGACAGTAGAGCTAACGTTGGTCCAAGACACCTGCGGAGAGAAGCAGAATATCCCCTCACTAAAAAAAAAAACAATTACATGAAATATATATACAAAGGGGGAAAAAAGAGCGCTACTACACATAGTCCCTAACACATCCTAACCTAATACATTACATTCTAGATAAAGATTATCTCTACCAGCTATATGAATAATATGTAAATTATAGGGTTGCAGCTCGAGACTCCACCTCATTAATCTTGTGTTATGGTTTTTCATCGCATTTAAATAAATTAAAGGGTCGTGGTCGCTGTAGACGGTGACCACATGAGATGACTGACCCAAGTAAACTTCAAAATGCTCTAATGTCAATATCAGAGCGAGGGCTTCTTTTTCAATTGTGGAGTTGGCCCTCTGATGAGGTTTGTATTTGGCCGAATGATAGGCCACAGGCTGCAACTCCTCGTCCCCGGATTGCATACGTACTGCCCTAACCCTGATTCACAAGCATCAACCTCAGCTTTAACTTTGGCTCCTTGCTGATTTTGTGGCTTACGCCACTCTGGATACTGTCATCGTGATTCACCATATGAAGTGGTTTGATATCGCTCACCAGGTTGACCACGAGTTGAAGAACGTGGCTCGCCAGGTGACTTAGTTGGCTGACATCGTAGTTCACCTTCACCCTGGCACTTCGTCCTCCAATCAGGAACTCTTCTTTGACTATCGCTGCTCATGCCAGGTTGTTGAGGAGAAAGATAAGACCACTCGGACAACGAGCTGTTAGTTTCAAAAGCATCAGCCAACCTTTGAACGATCTTGCTGAAAAACTGGAACCTCTGGTCCAACAGATTCCAGCAGGTTATCCACCAAGATTAGCTGTACCCGGTCTCCGAAGTTAGCGACACCACTTGCCTTGTACCACTTAGTAAAAGCTTTTGTTTGCTGTCTTACAAAGTCAACATAAGACTGACCCAGCTGTCGTCTAATTTGAATTCCTTCCTATATTTGGCAGGAAACCTAGGTAGTAGGTTGGTAGACAGCAACCACCCAGGGAGGTACTACCGTCTTGCCAAATGAGTGTAAAATGGAAGCCTGTAATTGTTTTACATGATGGTAGGATTGCTGGTGTCTTTTTTCTGTCTCATAAACATGCAAGATTTCAGGCATGTCTTGTTACTTCTACTTACACTTAGGTCACATTACACATTCATGTACAAGCATATATATACACACCCCTCCTGGTTTTCTTTTATTTTCTTACTAGTTCTTGTTCTTATTTCCTCTTATCTCCATGGGGAAGTGGAACAGAATTCTTCCTCCGTAAGCCATGCGTGTCGTAAGAGTCGACTAAAATGCCGGGAGCAAGGGGCTAGTAACCCCTTCTCCTGTATACATTACTAAAGTTAAAAAGAGAAACTTTTGTTTTTCTCTTTGGGCCACCCCGCCTTGGTGGGAAGCGGCCGATTTGTTGAAAGAAGAAGATTTGGCAGGAATACACTGATAAGCCCCAAAAACTGTGGTTTTCACCACCCGATAATTGCCAAAATCTTCATAGTTTAACAGATGTAAATTCCTGTGATTTACTAAACAACGCTGTATGCACCAACGATGCCCACTGCTCCTCAGGCCACCAGCCCGAGCCTGGTGTTCAAATGTATCGAAAAACTGTTCAGGCTCTGCTTCAACAAAACGAGAAACTAGATGCACTGCCTTTTACAAACTAGTCATTCACAACCTGTGTAAACTGCCTCCTCTCCTTCTCTCTATCAAACTCCTCCCTAGCAAATGCTCGCTACCCCTGGTTTGTTCAAGATTGAGTTTGGCTAGCTCAAGCGCCAATGAAGCTGATTCGCCTTTAGAGAGACCTGAGGCATCTGCTGTTTCATGAGACTGCTGGGTTGAGTGTTCTGGTGTTGTCTCTCTCCTATTATTCTGCAGGTACCTAAGTGGAGATCTGCGACTCACAGCTCCTGTAGCGTGAGATACCTGGTGCGCCATTTCAGCTTTCAACTTTGTCTGAATAATTTCACGAAGCTGCGCAGCAGTAAGAGTGTTTTGATAGTCAATACCAATACAAAGAGCAATTCGTCAGCAACGCTGTAGAGAAAGTTTGGGCAGGTTTTGTTTTTTGTGAACTTAGATACCAGTCGTCTGACTCGGATAGGTGGCATTAACCCCAACGTAACACGCAGTTTGCAATACACGCTCAAGCAGCTATGCACAGTACGACTGCAGAATATGCACAATAGCAAGGTTGACACACAATAGCGAAGCGGTTGCAAAGCTTACACGCAATAACCGGAAGCGAATGGCAAAGCTGAGACGCAATACCAGATAGCAAAGCTATCTAAACGATACAAAGACTAGCTCCTGCTCTGCTCCAACCCTAGCATCAGCTCCTGCTGTAAGTCCAGCTCCAGCTCTCGGACAGTCTACCCATATTACAAACTCAGGTAATCAAGGCCTGTTAACCTGGTCGTAAAAGGGAGCTTGGAGCAAAATAAACTCAGCTGAAATCTTTGAATTGTATTTTCCTTCACCAAGTATAAACAGATTTATGTACACTATATACACTATGTACAGCAATAGGTAATATAAGTGCACGCCACGGTAAGCCAAGGCAACAATAGAAGCCAAAAGACAGAGAGACCACTGTGCTTCAACCAGCAGCAGAATGAATCTGACAAGGTGAAAAGGTGAGTGCTACCACATCACCTTCACAACTGCCAGACCCACATTATGACTGGCTGAACCTAGGTACTGATCTGACGATGGGGCCCGCTGAATCGTCAAACCCTCTTTGTATGTCACATCCTTCTTCTTATCTGCCTTACCTCCTCCCATTTTGTAACGATGCCAAATGGTTATTTTAATATATTAGAAAGAATAATACAAAAAATAATGTAAAAAAAATGGATAAAACGGCGAAAATTCACTTCATGCTGCCACATATGTTACGTGTTGTGTCATCACAAGAAATGTGACTATAATTCATTGTACAAACATCGTACGAACATGGCAATGTTAGTCACTTTTACACAAAATGTCAGAAATTAGGATTATAGCAGACAAGACTAGGGCGGCAGTTATATTGATCTCTTAATCCTGGATAGATGACACGGTGACTGGAGATGAAGTTAAAATAGAGAGAATATAAAACGCTTGGACAGAAATAGACAAGGTGGTTAGGTATGTGTTTGTGTAATAAACAACTTAGCCTACAACCTAAGACTTGATTTGTATGACAATAAACTGGAGATTCTATAGATTGAGGTGTTGCTGCCCAAGACCAAATCCATCCTAGTAGGAAAGAGTTACTGCCCCTCACCCCACCCCCATGATCAGTTCTTGGAAAACTTTCCGAGAGTCTCGTGCAGAACTGAGCACAATTGCGACGCAATAATACTGGGAGACTTCAATGTATGTTATCAACAGCAAAATAATAGGCTATGTAACAGCAAGAAGCAAATTCTATGATTAAATAATCACTCAGTTCTAAGCTGCTATATTCGACCACATACTTTGTAACCACTCTGATAACTTTAGTCAGTCAGGCGTCATTACCTGTGGTAATGACGCCTGATGCACCAGGAATATCAGTAGGGAACGGATAGGCCTACACAGGTGGGGAGCATATCTACTGGAGGTACTCAAGTAAGGGAGACAAGTGCAAGGCAAGCAGTGAGCAGTACAGTGACTGCATTAAGTGAGCCCAATAGAAAAGAAACGAAGAGGTACAATACCCAGCAGGGTGCCACACACGGAGAGTATCAACAATCTGACAGACCCAGCAGACATCGGATGTAATGTACAAAATCCTAGTTGTGGTTTGCAGGTTTTGCAGGTTTCTGGCCCTGAGTTGCTGAAGTGTGGGAAAATCCCTGCTCGGAGGAGCTGAATACATAAGAATTTCATAGGTAGGAAGATAAGTTAGGCGCAGGGCTACCAACCAAATGTACACATGTGTACGCACGCCACACACACATACACTTGAAGTAGTCAGGATACAGAAGTAGTATACCATACAATTGTTCATGTATTAGCAACAATATTATTACCAGTGTATAAGTAGTAACTTTTAGTAGCAGTAGTTAGTAGCATTCTAGAATTAGAATTAGATTAGGTAGGCACTGTGGACGAGATGCCAAGACGCCCCACACACACACACACACACACACACACACACACACACACTTGAAGTAGTCGAGCTGTTCTTGTATTAGCAATAATATTTTTATCAGTAATATATGCTGACCTTGAAAATGTGCAGAGAACCTTCACCGCACACATAAGTGCGATAAACCACCTCAACTACTGGGAACGCTTGAAGTTCCTAAACCTGTACTCTCTAGAACGCAGGCGGGAGAGATACATTATTATATACACATGGAAAATTCTCGAGGGCTTAGTACCAAACTTGCACACAAAAATCACTCCGTACGAAAGCAAAAGACTCGGCAGGCGATGTAACATCCCCCCAATGAAGAGCAGGGGTGCCACTAGCACATTGAGGGACAACACAATAAGTGTGAGGGGCCCAAGATTGTTCAACTGCCTCCCAGCATACATCAGGGGGATTACCAACAAGCCCCTGGCTGTCTTCAAGCAGGCACTGGACAGGCACCTCAAGTCGGTACCTGATCAGCCGGGCTGTGGTTCGTACGTTGGACTGCGTGCGGCCAGCAGTAACAGCCTGGTTGATCAGGCTCTGGTCCAACAGGAGCCTGGTCACAGACCGGGCCGCGGGGGCGTTGACCCTGGAATTCTCTCCAGGTAGACTCAGGTAGTAGTATTCTTTTAGTTTTTGTAGCTAAGAAAGGTAGGAAGATAATTCAAAGACGTGGCGGCGGAGCGCAGGCGCGGTGAGTCATTGGTAAACACACACACTCACATAAACCAACAGTCGGGTTTGTCTTAGACTAGTTTAATAGTGTTACCCTTTTTCTTTTTTGGAATTACAACTAGCAAATTTTTCTTTTTTTCTTTTTTGGAATTACACCTAGCAAACTTCTAGCACAATATTAGGCTAGTATTCCTAATTCTCTGAAGTATTGCAATAACGCTGGGAGTTCTCACAACAAGTGGTCGTAAATGCTGAAACCTGACATGACGGTCACCCTCTGACCCACATACCCTCCCATACACCCTCTCCCTACCTCCCTCCCCTTTCTCCCCCCCACACCACCCTCTCTCTCTCTATCTCTCTCTCCTCTATTTCTCCCTATCCTTCTATACCATCTCTCTCCCTCTATCTCTCTCCCCTTCTAGCCTCTCTCCCTCTCACCCTCTCTCCCTATTTCTCCCCTCTTTCTCCCCTCTATACCCTCTCCCCTATATACCCTCCCTCCCCTATACCCTCTCCCCTTTATACCCTCTCCCCTCTTCCTTCACCTCTCACGCACTCCCCTCTATCTCTTTTCTGGGCTTGCTTAGCCTAGCTCAGTATCTCTAATCGTTATAGAATTAGTACCAGCAAATCTCTAGCATAACATTAGGAGAGTAGTCCATACCTCCCTCTCCCCTATCTCCCTCCCTTTCTACCTCACACACAAACCATCCCTCTCTCTCTCCCTC
>WNWK01036128.1:17500-19350 GCA_009830355.1 Cherax destructor | reverse complement strand
TTTTGAAATCTTATTTAACCACTGCATTGTCCTCAGGAAAGGTTGTCGATATACGCCCTTGTTGCATAAAACCCCCGTTTCACTTCCGAGAGACCCCAAACCCAAAGTTGGTTGGGTTGAACCCATGAGGGGTGCCCCGCACGAATACTTGACAGCAGCTTTAGAAACGAGGCGGCGAAACGTGTTGCCCACTGCAGGGGCCCATTCTCCACCCTTTTTCTTTTTAAGGGCACAAAGTGATGCCCCAAAAAAAGAAAGGTTTAATTTCGTCGGGAGTCAGACCAGCCAAGGAATTGTTGAAGAACCTTGTGATCTCTGACAGCAGTGTCTCTCCCACTTCCCCCCGATAACTGGATTAAAATTTTTTAAATGCTGTGGCCTTATTCCAGTGTAACCCCCCCAGCAGATTCGGACGGGAACACTTTTTGTTTTGTAAATGTCCGAGTCTTCCAACCCCAAAGGTTCCACAGTGGAGACAGAGGTTTTGGGAAAACTGTTGGTACCCATTTTTTGAAAGGGGTTTTCCCCCTTGCGCTTAGCAGGAAACATCCCCAGAACCCGTATCTTCCCCTGGTGATAATTTTGTTTTCCCCCACTTTGTTCCCCTTTTTTCAATTTTCTTGCCCCCATGACTGTTTTTTTCGGTCAGTGGAGGGGGGGTTCTTCCCCCCCCGTTTTTATAGGGGACAGACAGGCAGACATTGCTAAATGTCTGGCTTGATGGTTATGGAGCATTTAGGATAGGGAACCATCATTTGTTTTTTTAAGAGGTCTGTAATTTTCCCCACCCGCGTGGGAGGGGGCTGTTTTGGGAATATGTGGAGTGTCCTGGTACCTGTTGTTTTAAATTGCTTCCAAGATATTATCTGATGAGATAAATTGTTGAGGGGTTAGGTTTTTTGAAGTGGCTCGGGATCATCATTTTCCCCCACAGGAGGACATCCTGAACCGGGGAGCTATAATGTTTGGGGAGGAAACCATTAGATTTGGGAGACAACGAAGCTGTAAACACGACCGACCCCTTGCCTCTCCCTTAGTATTACCAGCCATGCCAGTTTCCGGGGCTGCTCTTTCCTTTGTTTTGGGATCCATCTGGCTAGCTGGGACTGTGGGAGTCGAGTACGACATGCGGGATGGGGGCATGGAAGGTAGTGAACTTGACCATGGTAGCCTGGGGGGGCTTGAGGGGCTGAGGGGGAAAACGCCCTCCTCAGTGGGGGGTTGCCGTTAAATAGGTTTTCCCCTTTTTTGGGTTTGGAAAAGGTATAAATAAAATAACCAAAAAAAAGACTGGCAATGTTGCTCTTCCCTTTCCTTTTGAAAAAGAAAATGCCCTCTAAATGACTAGCCCAAAAATTCCCGGGCATAAAAACCTTCCATCCCCATATTAGAAACAACTTAGAGAGTTTTGAAGAAATGTTGAAACTGATTAATGAATTAGAATAATGAATTAGATAATGCATTAACAAAAGGTCGATCAACTGCTCCTGGAGAGGAGGGGAAACCTATGATATTTTCAGAACCCAAGCCACGTGCCTGATAACCCTTTTGCCCCCCTGTATAATACCAGTTGCTTGGGGGAGTTTTTTCTACTTCCTGGACCAATAGTCTCATTGTCCCTACCCCCAAACCCCAACAGCCTGATTTTTAAATCGTTTCCCCTTAAAACTGTCAAAGATGCTTATGTTCCACAATCAGCTCCCCTTGCCCTGTACCCCTCACTCATTTCCCCCCGATCTCGCCTAGGGAATTTTAAAATAACAACAAAAATCATCTAAACCATTAAAAAACCATTCAGACGTTATCCAATATTAAAAAGTCAAAACCCTACTCCCCCAAAAGACATCCAT
>WNWK01036128.1:0-12500 GCA_009830355.1 Cherax destructor | reverse complement strand
GCCTTTCCCCCCTTTTATTCTTTCCCACCGCCCCACGAACTTCACCCACACCCCCAACTGGCTCTTCCACCTCCCACAAGATGTTATTCCCCCTTGCCCTACAAAAAACACAGCTTCCCCTTTCACAACATTTAACAAATCCTCAAAATACTTTCCATCTTCCCCATACCTTTTAATCCCCATTTAAAAACCTCCTCCCCTTTTTAACTGTCAAATCCATTTGTTTTCTAGGGGTTCCCCAACTTATTAATTTCCTTTCCCAAAATTTTTCTTATTTTCAACAAAATTTGCCATAACATCTCACCCACTCTTCATCTGCCTTTTTTTACATTGCTTCACCACTCTTTTTAAACCCCTTTTTCTCTCCATATACTCTTTCCTTTTCATCACTTCTACTTTGTAAAAACCCTCATATGTTTAAATTTTTTCCCCTTTCTACTCTCTTTTCACACATTCCCCCAATCGCTCCCTTCCCTTTCCCCCACCCACTCGCCTGTAACCACAAACTTCGCTGAAACTTCACTACATTTTTAAATCTACCCCATACATTTTGACCCCATTGCCTACACCCCACTAGCCCATCCATCCTCCAATATTGTTTATCTTACCCTTTAAATGCCTCCCTTTTTTGTTTATAAACCTTCACCTCTTTTTCTTACTGATTCTATTTTCCTTGTATCCCATCTACCTTTTTTCTCCCCCTGTAGCTTTTAACCAAAAAAGGGTCTGATATATCTGTAGCCCCTCTATAAACATGTACAAACCAAGTCATAAAAAATTTTTTATCTACCAAACATAGTCCAACAAACTACCCTTTCCCCCTACATCATATTTTTGTATACTTATTTATCCTCTTTTTTTTAAAATATGAAACCCCTTAACTAAACCCCCTTTTCTATACAAAGCCCCAATAAAAGGGGGCCCCCCATTATCATTTACACCTGGCACCCCAAACTTAAACTCCCCCCCCTTTCTGAAAAGTTTCCCACTTTAGCATTTAGGTCCCCCCCCAAAATTTTCTTTCATTTGTTAAATTTCTTTTATCGTTTAACATCCCCCAAAACTCTCCCCCCCCTACACTTCTCTTCTAAGGGGGTAAGCTTATTATGCCCCATTTTGCACCCAATTTTAAATTCCCACAAACCCTTAATTTAAAATTTTATTTCTTCCTTCCTAATTTGATTTTAAATTTTTTTTTTCCTTCCTTAGTCAATCTCTTGGATACCCCGGGAAATTTCCATTATTTTTTCCCCCCCTTTTGCCCCCATTTTTCCCCTTTGTTTGGGGCCAGGACATTTTTAATTTCTTCTTTTATAAGGCAACATCTCTTTCATCATCCACTAAACCCACAATTTTTGAAACCCCAATTCTATAAATTTTTTTCTTTTTTGTTTTTTAGTAGATTTGAAAGAAAAAATTTTAATAGCCCACTCCCATTTTGGCCCCTTTAAATAACAAGGGTTTAGGGGGGAAAAGGGGAATTTTTTCCCCCATTTCCCGGGACAATGGGGTTTAAAAAAAAAGGTAAGAAAAAAAAGGAAAAAAACCTAGATGTGTTTTGGGGAAAGGCATGGGGCCCAGTGGGGGACTAAAGTGGTGGATAAAAAATTTAAATTTAAAAAAAAAAAATTTAAAAAAAACGCCTGGTTTTCCACGGGGAGTTTAAGAGCTGAAAACCTAAAACGGGCCCGGTTTTAACGGGGTCAGCAATTTTTGGGATTGAGCAGTTTGGGGGGAAGGTGTTGAGGGACCCTCCAGGGAGGTGGGGGGGTTTGTTCCCTCTCCCTTTGGGGGGGTTTGGGGGGAGAGGCCGCCCGGGCCTGCCCCTTTGGATGATAACAGAACCCCCCTTGCCAACAGGGGGAACAGGCAAGTGTCCCAAAAACCGGGGTTTTTTTTTAATATATCACAAAAAGGTCAAAATCTTATAAAATTTTAAGGGCCACTTACCCCCCTTTCCGGGTTTTGGGCCCCCCATTTCCCCAAAAAGGGCCCGTTTAGGCCCAAAATTTAAACACTGGCCATTATTTTTCCCCCCTTCCCCATGCCCCATGTGCCCTTTCCCGGGAACATTTCCCGCCCTTTCCCCCCCCACAATGAAAAAGAAGGGGAGGGCCCCGGGGAACCCCCCGGGAAGAAAACTTTTTTGGGAAAACCCGTCCCCCAAACTTCGAAAAGCTAGGAATGTTTTAATTTCCCTTTTTGGCAACATTAAAAGAAAAATTTTGGGTTTCCAAAACCCAGGGGGGCTAAAGGGGAAAAAGAAAGCCCCCTCCCCAAAGAGCTGAAAACCCCACCCATTTCCACCTCAAAGAACTAAAAAGTGGCAATAAAATTAAATTTCCACCAGGACCGGGAAACACCCCCCCTAAAGCAGCCCCCCAAAGGAAGCTTAAAGAAAAATTCGTGCCCTTTAAAAAGGTCCAACGATGCCCCCAAAAAAATCCCAAAAACCCTTTCTGCGGGTATTGTTTGGCCCCCCCAAAGGAGGGTTTGTATTTAGCTACACCCTGTTACAGGAAATAAAGGGGATTTGAGATACAATTTTGGGGTTGTATTTTCCAGGATGCCAAACCCCCGCCGGGGAAGCCAAAAACAGGAACCAAAACCCCTTTCAAAAATTGGGGCCCAAATTGAGAAAAAAAGGAGGGTAAAATTATTTGGAATGGGGCAAAAACCCAGGGGGGAACCCCTTTCGGTTTCCTGGGGGATATCATTACAGAAACCAAGTTTTCCTAAACAAACCCCCCCGGCCCGGGGCAAAAATTTTAAAAAACCTCTTGACATTAAAATTTAAAAAACTTTTAACCCTTTTTTTGGGGAATGTAAAAGTTTTATGTTTTTTCCCGGGGTTTCCAGAGGGGGTTTTTTACGGGTTTGGGCAAAAGCATTTGAAAAAAAATGTCAATTAAGGTCGGGGGAGGTTTTGAAATTTAAGTCTGAACTCCCCAAAATTTTCCAAGGGGTTTGGCGGGAAAAACCCCAAGACCATTAGACCCCTTTTTTTGGTCTAAAAAGTTCCTAAAAAAGGAGGGAGGAATCGGGCCCAAAAAAAGGGGCAAACCCCTTTTTTTCCCCCTGTTGGGAAAGGGCCAGAAAAAGGGGGAGTCAAGATGCTCCCAAAACAACAAAAATCAGCCTTTTGACCTTCAAAAAGGTTAGAAAGCCCATGGAGGTAAAATAAAAAATTTTTTCCCAAAAAAAAAGTTTTAATAAAATTGGATTCGCCAAGCCAATTCAGCCAAAGGGATCCCGCCCCCGCGGTTTGGGAAATTTCCCCTTCCCCTTTAAAGAAGTGTTTTAGTGGTTTTAAATTTTTGGTTTGGGGACCATAAATTTATTGGGGCGGGCAACAGGGGCCCTTTTTGCCCTTCTTTCTTCCCTTCATTTAAAAGTTTCCCCAAAAAATTTTTCCCAAAGTATTTAAATTTTTTGGTTTTTGGAGGGAGGCTTTTCCTAGGGGCTTTTAAATTATTCTTCCGGGGAGACATCGGGGAAAAAAAGGATATGGTATTTTGGGGGGAAATTTCCTAAACCCCCCCAAATGTAGAACCCAAAACCAACCACAGATGTTTCCAGGAAAAGGGCTTGTTACCGGGGCAGAGCCATCGACCCACCCAAAATTTTTTTCCCCTTTTGGTGCCCCCCGGGGGCCCAATGCCATTGATTTGGTCCGGAAAAAATTCCTCGACCCGGGAAATTAAGGGGTGGATAAAAAAGACATCGTTTTAAATGGATTTTTTTCCCTTTATCAAAAATCCCTTAATTTCCCCAAAACTTAATATTTTTAATGTTCCCCCCCTTTAAATACTGAAACCTGAGGAAAAATTTTTTTCCCCCTTCAAAAACCTTTGCTAGAGGGTTTTGAACCTTTCCCCTCAGAGGGAAGGGTTGAAGTTTTTTTCCCAGTATTGGGGCGGGAGAGAAAACCCCCCGGTTTCCCCCAATTTTTTTTATTTCCCCCCATAATCAAATGGTAATAAAAAATTTTCCATAAAACCTCATGATTCAGGGGAAACAGGTTTTTAGAAAGCTTTTCACTGTTGGGAAAATTTTTGGCCCCCCAAACCCCAAAATCTAGTAAGAACGGGGTCAAAAACCCCTGTGGGGAAACCCTTTTTGGGGAAAGATAGCCAAATGTTTCAGGGCCAAATTTTGGGGGAGACGCCTGCCCCCGGCCGGAGGCACCTCACTTGGGTTTTCCCCTCCAAAAGCCCTTTTCGCCATAACACCCCTTTTGGACCCTAACCCCCCTTCGCAGGTGGCCCCTTTTTAACTCCCCCATTCCCCAGGAATAAACGTTTTTTGGGGAGCGAAGGAAAATTATCCCAGGGCCAAACCCGTTCAAAACCCTTTTTTGGCATGCAAGACACAATGAGGTCAACGACATCATAAAGAGAACCCTCCAACAGCTGGATGCCCAGCCGAGAGGGGCCCTGATCCCCAGCAGCCAACAACGCCCACAACCCAGCAAACCCCCCCGAGGGGATCACCATCTACCCTTTGGAAGAATGGCAAGCTTTAGCATGGGATTATATTTGCGTGTCGACACTGGCTGACACCTACATCCATCACAGTGTTGGGCGACAGGGAGGAGCTGCTGACGTCAGAGAGGAGTACAAGATCGGCAAGTACAGGGACATAACCCAAAAGTAAAAATTTTGGGTTCCCAGTGGAAAAACCCTTGGAGCGGGGGGAAAAAATAACACTTTTCCCTTTAAAGAGGGGGCCCAGATTTGACACCACCAGGGCCCCAAAGGGGGCAGCCAGGGTTCATGTTCCAGCGTCTCAGCGTGGCCATCCAGGGGGGAAAGAGTATACTGGCTCGCGCCCGGGCTTGGGAGGAGCTGGTGGAGATTAAATTTTTAACATATTGAACCAGGTTTTCTTTTCCATGGTGTTTTTATAAATGTATTCTTCTTTTTTAAATAAAGTTTATTTATATATATATATATATATATATATATATATATATATATATATATATATATATATATATATATATATATATATATATATTTTTATTGTTAACAAAATGGGTTGATTCCCCCCAAGACAGGGGGCCCCGAAAAAAAAAAAACTTTCATTATCATTCACTCCATCACTGCCCCTTGCCAGAGGCATGCTTACACTACATTTAAAAAAATGAAAATTTTACTAACCCTCATTCAGAGTGCAGACTCTGTACTCCCACCTCCAGGACTCAAGTCCGGCCTGCCAGTTTCCCCGAATCTCTTTTTAAATGTTACGGGTTTACACTCCAACAGCACATCAAGTATTAAAAAACCCTTTTTCCATTCACTCCTATCAAAACGCTCACACATGCTTGCTGGAAGGGAAGCCCCCCGCACTCAAAAATTCCTTACTCCCTCAAACCAACCTTTCCTTTGGCCGACCCCCACCCTGCCTTTCCCAACCCTAAGTCATTCTATTTTTTTCTATTCCCCTTTTCATGTCTGAACCACCAACCCCCCCTCAGCCCTCTGGGTAATAGTTTTTTAAACCCGCACCTTCTTCTAATTTCCCAAAATACGAATTCTCTGCATTTTTTATTCATACCACAATTTTCCCCCCCGACATGATTTCTCCACTGCCTCCAGCCTTTCTCCCCCTTTTTAAAATTTTCCCTCACCCCTGCTTCACACCCATATAAGAGTGTTTGATAACTATACTTTATACATTCCCCTTTTGTTACACGGACAAAGTTCTTTTTTTTCCACAGATTTCTAAAGGGACCACTCACCCTTTTTCCCCCCATCAATTTATGATTCATCTCATCCTTTATAGACCCATCTGCTGACATGTCCACTTCCCAAAAATCTGAATACATTCACCCCCTCCAACCCCTTCCCCCAAACTGATATCCAGTCTTTTTGTCACCTAATATTTTTGTTTTCCTCATCACCTTCTCTTCCTTTTATTCACTTTTTTTAAATTTTCTTTTTTTTCACACCCTACCAAACTCATCCACCAACCTCTGCAACCCCTTTCTTCAGAATCTCCCAAAAGCCCTTTTCATCAGCAAAGAGCAAAAGGGCAACCCCACTTTTTGGAAAAATTCATTATCTTTTAACCCCACACCTCTTGCCAAGACCTAAAATTCACTTCTTTCAACCCCATCTATAAATATATATTGAACAACCACGGTGACATCACACAAACCTTGTCTAAGGCCTACTTTTTTCTGGGGGAAAAAATCTCCCCCCTCCTACATACTCTAACCTGAGCCCACTATCCCCCTAAAAACTCTTCACTGCTTTCAGTAACCCCCCTTTCCCTACACCGCAACATCTGCCACATTGCCCCCCCCATCCACCCTGTCATAGCCTTTTCTAAATCCATAAATGGGGGGAAAAAACCCCACCCTTTTCTAAATTAAAATGTCACCATTGTTTCACTGTAAAAACTTGGTTCACTCCCCCCTAAAACCCAAAGCCTTTCCTTTTATTTTTATCCTACTCTGCCTTTTTTTAATTTTTTAATAATTTAAATCTTATAACCCTTTCCAGGTATACTCAACAGACTTATTCCTCATAATTTTGCACCCCTTTTTCCCCCTTTTCCCCCTTTTACAAAAGAACTATGCATGATTCTGCCAATCCCTTTGGGACCTTATCCTCCCTTTCCCTTCATTTTTAGATAATAACACCAACCACTGAAAACTATATCCACCGCTTTTTTAAAATTTCTATCTTTATCCCAACAATTCCAGCCGTTTTTCTCCCTTTAAAACCCACTTCCCCAGAACTTCCCCCCACTCACAACCCCTTCCTCACCCCCTACAAGATGGTTTTTTCCTTTCCCATACACCAAATCACAGCTTTTCCCCCTTTTTTCAACATTTACTTAACAATTTCCCCAAAAAATTCCCCCCATCTTCCCGATCCTCTAACGCTCCATTTAATAACTCTTCCTCCCATTTTTAACTGTCAAAAACCCTTTTTTTCCCCCAGGCTTCCCCAAATTTTTAATTTTCCCCCTAAAACTTTTTTTATTTTCAACAAATTCGTTGATAAAAATCTCACACACTCTCTCATTTTCCTTTTCATTTTTAATCTCTTAGCCTCTCTTTTTCTCTCCATATACTCTTCCCCCCTTTCATCACTTTACTTTTTAAAAACCCCTCATATTAAATTTTTTTCTCTTACAACTCTCTTTATATCATCATTCCCCCCAACCCCTCTTCTTCCCTCCCCGGGACCCACTTTCCTATAACCACAAAATTCTGCTGAACACTATAACACCACATTCTTAAACCTACCCCATACATCTTCGGGCTAATAGTTGTTTTTATCTTAATTTAAAGCCTCCCCTTTTGTAATAAACCTTCACCTCTTTTTGCTGATTCTTTTTTTCCTTGATCCCATCTACCTTTTACCCCCCCTGTAGCTACCAAAAGGATCTGATATGTTTTGGGGCCCCTATAAAAATGTAAATCCGAAGTTTTACTAACAGTCTTTTTTCTCCCAAAACTTAGCCCAACAAACTACCGTCATTACGCCCCTATAATTTTATTTTATTTATCCCCTTTTTTTTAAAATATTTATTAACAAACCCCCTTTTCAAAAAATTTTCCCAAACAAATTTTATTCTCAAATATTTACACCTGGCACCCCAAACTTACCTACCACACTCTCTACATTTTCTTCCCATTTAGGGATTTAGGTCCCCTACCACAATTTCTTTCCCTTTGGGTTTAAAAAATTCCCATACATTCCCTTAACATCTCCCAAAATCTCTCTCTCCCCACACTCCTCCTTCTCCAGGTGCATACACGTTTATTGTGACCCACTTTTATCCGACCCTTATTTTTTTAAACCACATAATCCTTGCATTTTACATTTATATTCCCCCTTCTCCTTCCATAATTTTTTCAAAATTAACAAAATTTTCCTTTCCTTTGTTTTTAACTTCTCGATAAATTCCCGACTTTCCCCTTTATTTTCCCCACTGAACCCGCCCACCCCCTTTAGCTTTTTTTTTTTAGGGGCAAACGTATGTGGGGTTCCCGGAGTGTTTTAGTGTTTCAGGGGAGTGGAATTTCAGGGGTTTGTGTTTAGTGCTGAATGTTTAGAGGAGGTTTTTAATGTTTTTTGTTTCAGGTGTAAATTTTAAAATTGGTTTGTTTCAGGTGAGGTAGTGTTCCAGATGTTTTAGTGTTTCAGGGGGTGTAATTATTTAGGTGTGTTTTTTGTGTTTCAGGTGAGCGTGTGTTTCCCGATGTTTTTGAGTTTGTGAGCGTAGTGTTCTAGGGGTGTTTAGTGTTTCAGATTTTTTAGTGTTTTAGGTAAGCGTAGTGTTCCAGGTGTGTTTAGTGTTTCAGATATTTTTTAGTGTTTCAGGTGAGGTAGGTTAAATGTGTTTAGTGTTTTAGATTTTTTAGTGTTTCAGGTGGGGCGAAATTTTCCCGGTGTGTTTAGTGTTTCAGATGTCTTTAGCGTTTTTGATGTGTTTATGTTTCAGGTGAGCGTAGTGTTCCAGGTGTGTTTAGTATTTCAGTTGTGCTTAGTGTTTCGGGAGTGCAATATTCCAGGTGTTTAGGGGAGGGGTAGTGTTCCGGGGTAATATTCCAGTTGTGGGTAGTGTTCCAGGACTGTGTTGTGTGCCAGATCTGTTTTGAAGGGGTGTACTGTTTTAGAATGTGTAGTGTTCCATGAGTGTTTAAAGTTCCAGGTGTGTAGAGTGTTTGATAAGTACTTTTTAAAAAAGTGTTATTCTCCAGGAAGGGGTTGTGTCTCCAAAACTGAGTATTTTAAGAGGTATTGGGAAATGTTCCTGAACTTTTAGTGTTTCAGGAGGTGAAGTGTTCCAGGAGTGTGTAGGGTTTCCCGGAGGGGCAGTGCCCCGGACTGTTTTTTGTTACATGACTTTTAGTATTACAGGACTTTTAGTTTTACAAGACTGGTGTTCCATGACTGTGTAGTGTTCCAGGACCGTGTAGTGTTACAACTGTAGGGGAAAAGGACTGTGTAGTGTTTTCCCCGGGCTGTGAAGGTTCCCGGTCTGTGGTGTTAAGGGCTGTGTAGTTCCCCCGGGGCTAGGTAGTGTTACAGGACTGGGTAGTGTTTAAAGGGGGCTGTGTAATATACCTGTTTGTTTTTGGGTTCAGCTCTGTGTTGTGTACCAGTAATGTTTTGTGCTTACGCACTGTGTAGGGTCCAGAACTGGTTAATACCTAGCACTGTGTAGTGTTTTAGAACTGGTTAGTAACCGGAAAAATTAGGGTTTAGAATTGCTTAGTACTCTAGCACTGTGTAGCTTCAAGAACTAGTTTTAAACATGGTACAGTTGAGGAAAAGTTTATTAAGGTATACGTTCAGTCTGCGCTCAACATTCCTAATTTTAATTATGACTGATGGCGCCACTGTAGTGATGAGTTTCTGAAAATGCCTTGAATTGTATACAATTTTCCCTTTTGTCACTATTCTATTAATGTGCTGAGGTACATTTATGCGTAGCGTTTCAGGACTGTGTTTTTTGCTTGACTATTTTGTTTCCCGGACGTGTAATTGAGAGACTTGTAATTTTTATTTTTTGCATGACTGTGGTTTTTAGGACTTGTAGTTTTGCCAGGATACTGTAGTGTCCTATACTGTAGTGTTCCAGAATTGTGCAGTGTTTCACGACTCTGTACTTGTTCAGACGTGTAGTTTTTCAGGTTTGCGGGTGTTTAATGACTGTGTTGAGTACCAGGGCTGTGTAGTGCTTCATGACTGTGTTGAGTACCAGGGCTGTGTAGTGTTTCAGGACTGTGTTGAGTACCAGGGCTGTGTAGTGTTTCATGACTGTGTTGAGTACCAGGGCTGTGTAGTGTTTCATGACTGTGTTGAGTACCAGGGCTGTGTAGTGTTTCATGACTGTGTTGAGTACCAGGGCTGTGTAGTGTTTCATGACTGTGTTGAGTACAGGGCTTTTATGTTCATGACTGTGTTGAGTATCAGGCTGTGTAGTTTCATGACTGTGTTGAGTATCAGGCTGTGTGGTTTCATGACTGTTTTGGGAGTACCAGGGCTGTGTAGTGTTTCAGACTGTGTTGGAGTACCAGGGCGTGTAGGGGTTCAGACTGTGTTGAGTACCAGGGCTGTGTAGTGTTTCAGGACTGTGTTGAGTACCAGGGCTGTGTAGTGTTTCATGACTGTGTCGAGTACCAGGGCTGTGTAGTTTTCCAGACTGTGGGGAGTACCAGGGCCTGGGTGCTTCAGACTGTGTTGAGTACCAGGGCTGTGTAGTGTTTCATGACTGTGTTGAGTACCAGGGCTGTGTAGTGTTTCATGACTGTGTTGAGTACCAGGGCTGTAGTGTTTCATGACTGTGTTGAGTACCAGGGCTGTGTAGTGCTTCAGATTGTGAGTACCAGGCTGTGTAGTGTTTCATGACTGTGTTGAGTACCAGGGCTTTTAGTGTTTCATGACTGTGTTGAGTCCCAGGGCTGTGTAGTGTTTCATGACTGGGTTGAGTACCGGGGCTGTGTAGTGTTTCATGATTGTGTTGAGTACCAGGGCTGTGTAGTGTTTCATGACTGTGTTGAGTACCAGGGCTGTGTAGTGTTTCATGACTGTGTTGAGTACCGGGTGTGTAGTGTTTCATGACTGTTTTGGGAGTACCAGGCTGTGTAGTGTTTCAGACTGTGTTGAGACCAGGGCGGGTAGTGTTTCATGACTGTGTTGAGTACCAGGGCTGTGTGTGTTTCATGACTGTGTTGAGTACCAGGGCGTGTAGTGTTTCATGACTGTGTTGAGTACCAGGGCTGGTAGTGTTCAGACGTGTGGAGTCCAGGCTTTTAGTGTTTCAGGACTGTGTTGAGTACCGGGGCTGTAGTGTTTCAACACTGTGTTGAGTACCAGGGCTGTGTAGTGTTCAGACTGTGTTGAGTACCAGGGCTGTGTAGTGTTCCAGGACTGTGTTGAGTACCAGGCTGTGTAGTGTTTCGGGACTGTGTTGATCGGGAAATACTTCCCATATTTGGCTTGTGTTTCTTCACTATCCATCGTTAAGAGGAAGAAGAGAAGCACTTCACTCTTTATCATCATTTTCATTCTTTTTTAATCCTCTTTCCTTTTTCAGTTTGCTTCTTGTTTTCTAGCCTTCTTTATTTATCCTATTCCACAATTCTTTATGCTCTTTCTGCTTCCTGGCCTCTGCTTTCTCCTCCTTCTTTTTCTTCTTCCCCTTTTATTCGATCTTATGTATTCTCCTTGACTCTTTCCATCCCTCCCATTTAAACCTCTTATTTCCCTTTTTTCATATTACATGCAACTTTCTCACACATTTCTTCTAACTTTCACATTTTCCAACTTTCTCACATTTCTTTCAACTTTCTCACATTTTTCAACATATTTTTGTAAGATTCTCATACTTTTTTAATTACTTTTTCACGCATTTCTCTCTTTCATCCATTTGCACCAATTTTCCCCACATATATCCAGCTTTTTTATCACGTTTTCATAAAACCCCAAAAATAGGAAAAAACCCCCCAAATTATAGTAGGCTGTCCTGCTGACCCGCCACACTGGCGCTTAAACTTTTTGCAATATTTTCAAGTGTTTCGCACCCCACTAAGGGATTTATGTCCCTCCCGAGATATTTACGTCACCCACTCAAAGGATGGTGTAAATGCACCCCGAATTGAATGGGCGGGGGAGGAAGAGGGGGGAGGGGGGGAGGAAGTAGGGGAGAGGGGGAGCGGGGTTGAGGAGGTTTGGGTGGGGGTTTAGCACAGGGCTATTTATGTACGAAAAAGCCTGTAAAAACTGAATGTATATATACAAATGTGTGTGTGTGTGTTTACCACCATATGGGTTACAGGGGTCGAGTCAAAACTACTGGCCCGCCTCTTCGTTAGTCGCTACTAGGTCCACTCTTTCCTTGCGCAAGAGCCTTATCGTACCTCACTTATAGCTTTAAAGGATACTGCCCCACTACTTCTTTTGATTTTTCCCTTCCTCAAAAAAGGTGAATAAATACTTTCAACATCTCTGACTTATCTGAGTTTCCAACTTCCTGTCCTCTAGTTTCCCGTGTCGGGTTGATTTAACCCTTTCCCCAGAAATGCCCTTATCTCCAGGACTAGTCTTGTTTCAAACTTTTGCACTTTTTTCCCAATTTTTTTACGTATTTGACCAGGTGTGAGTTTCTACTGGGTTTTGATATTCCAATATGGGGCCCGACGTACACTATGTTCAGTGGCGGAATATTTTTTTAAGTCAAAATATTTGAGGGTTTTCCAGGCCTGATATGTGCAGCATTTTTTGATTTGGGCCCCAGAGTTTTTTAGATGCTTACCCCGTTTTTCCGTGAGGAGCTTTTCAGCCTTTACCCCAGCTGTACTCCGGGGTTTTTTTGTTCTTCCCCAACTTTTTTCACCCGGGGTTGCAGCCCCCCCCAGATCCCCTTGTATTCTTATTTGATCCTCGTCCGCTTGTATTTTCATTAATTTCCCCGTCTGGGTCAAACACCACTGAATCTATCCCTCATGTCATTCCCTATACAAGAAACAGCAC
>WNWK01036127.1:0-19350 GCA_009830355.1 Cherax destructor | reverse complement strand
GTGTACTCACCAATTGTACTCACCTAATTGTGGTTGCGGGGGCGAGACTCAGCTCCTGGCCCCGCCTCTTCACTGTCCGCTACTGGGTCACTTCTCCTCTCCATGAGCTTTATCATACCTTGTCTTAAAGCTTGTATGGTTCCTGCCTCCACTACATCATTTCTAGACTATTCCACTTCCTAACTACTCTATGGCTGAAGAAATGCTTCCTAACATCCCTTTGACTCATCTGGGTTTTTAACTTCCAATTGTGCCCCTTGTTTCTGTGTTCCCTCTCTGGAACATCCTGTCACTGTCTCCCTTTGTCGATTCCCGCAGTATTTTGTATGTCGTTATCATGTCTCCTCTAACCCTTCTGTCCTCCAGTGTTGTCGGGCCGATTTCCCTTAACCTTTCTTCGTAGGACATTCCCTGAGCTCGGGAAACCCTAACCTTGTCGCAAACCTTTGCACTTTCTCTAATTTCTTGACGTGCTTGACCAGGTGTGGGTTCCAGACTGGTGCTGCATACTCTAGTATGGGCCTGACGTACACGGTGTACAGTGTCTTGAACGATTCCTTATTAAGGTATCGGAACGCTAATCTTAGGTTTGCCAGTTTTCCATATGTTTGCCGCGGTTATCTGGTTATGTGTGCTTCGAGACGTGCTTGGCGTTATACTCACCCCAAGGTCTTTCTCATTTAACGAGGTTTGTAGTCTTTGTCCACCTAGCCTGTACTCTGTCTGCGGTCTTCTTTGCCCTTCCCCGATCTTCATGACTTTGCATTTGGCGGGATTAAATTCGAGAAGCCAGTTACTGGACCAGGTGTCCAGCATGTCCAGATCTCTTTGAAGGCCTGCTTGGTCCTCATCCGATTTGATTCTCCTCATTAGTTTCACATCATCTGCGAACAGAGACACTTCTAAGTCTATTCCGTCCGTCATGTCATTCACACATACCAAGAATAGCACTGGTCCTAGGACTGACCCCTGCGGGACCCCGCTCGTCACAGGTGCCCACTGTGATACCTCATCACGCACCATGACCCGTTGTTGTCTCCTTGTCAGGTATTCTCTGATCCATTCCAGTGCCCTTCCTGTTATACACGCTTGGTCCTCCAGCTTCTTCACTAATCTCATGTGAGGAACTGTGTCGAAGGCCTTCCTGCAGTCCAGGAAAATGCAATCAACTCACCTCTCTCTCTCTCGTGTCTTACCTCTGTTACTTTGTCATAGAACTCCAGGAGGTTTGTTACACAGGATTTGCCTTCCCTGAATCCGTGCTGTCTGGCGTTGATAATCCTGTGCCGTTCCAGGTGCTCCACCACTCTTCTGATGATTTTCTCCACGACTTTGCACACTATATGTACACGTAAATGAAATTGGTCTATAGTTTAGTGCCTCTTTTCTGTCTCCTTTCTTAAAAGGGCCTTCTTCCATACCTCAGGTAGCTGCCCAGTTTCAAGGGATGTGTTGAATATTATGGTAAGTGGCACACTCAGTACCTCAGCTCCTTCCCGAAGAATCCACGGGGAGATATTGTCCGGACCCATCGCCTTTGAGGTATCAAGGTCACTGAGTAACTGCTTCACCTCCTCCTCAGTTGTGTGTATGCCCTCCAGCACTTGGTATATTCCCTGTTGGTGTCCCGCTCTGTCCTGTCTACCCAGACGCCTTCCTTCCTCCACTGTGAATACCTCCTTAAACCTCGAGTTGAGTTCCTCACATACCTCTTGGTCGTTTCTTGTGAGTTCCCCATCCTCTTTCCTCAGCCTTATCACCTGGTCCTTTACTGTTGTCTTCCTCCTGATGTGACTGTACAGCAGTTTCGGGTCAGACTTGACTTTCGATGCTATGTCATTTTCGTACTGTCGCTGGGCCTCCCTCCTTATCTGTGCATACTCGTTTCTAGCTCTACGACTGATCTCTTTATTTTCTTGGGTTCTTTGCCTTCTGTACTTTTTCCATGCTCTAGCACACTGAGTCTTTGCCTCCCTGCACCTTTGGTTAAACCAGGGGCTCTTCCTGGACTTCCCATTTAATCTTTTGCCTTTGGGTACAAACTTTTCCTCTGCCTCCTTGCACTTTGTTGTTAGGTATTCCATCATTTCATTTACTGACTTTCCTTCCATTTTCCTGTCCCACTGAACCTCCTGCAGGAAGTTCCTCATACCCGTGTAGTCCCTTCTTTTAAAGTTAGGCTTGTCCCTTTCAGCTAAGTTTTCCCTCTCCACCTGTAACTCTACTATGTACTCAAAGCTCAGAACCATGTGGTCGCTGGCTCCCAGGGGGCTCTCGTGTGTTATGTCCTCAATGTCTGAGCTGCTCAGGTTGAACACAAGGTCCAGCCTTGCTGGTTCGTTCTCCTCTCTCTCTCTCTGGTCGTGTCCCTGACATGTTGGTGCATCAGGTTTTTCAGTACCACGTCCATCATCTTGGCTCTCCATGTTTCTGGACCCCCACGTGGTTCCTGGTTCTCCCAATCGATCTCCCTGTGGTTGAAGTCGCCCATGACCAGTGTGTGTGAGAGGTAGAGAGGCCCCTTATAGGATCCTGTTGACCTTTGACCTGTCTAATGGGACCTTTCTTTGCAATATTTAGGGTCCCTACGAACCTCATCTCTCTCTCTCTCTCTCTCTCTCTCTCTCTCTCTCTCTCTTTATATATTATATATATATATATATATATATATATATATATATATATATATATATATATATATATATATATATATAAATATATATATGCAAAAAAGATCACAGTAAACAGGTGATATCAAAATATGCAAGACAAACACTATGAAAAAATAGAAGAATTCCAAGCGCTCGTGACTACTACATTATCAGGAACTATAACAGGAAACATGACAAGAGACTTATATAAGGGCAAGACTACACCTCACAGTCACATCACACTAACAAAGACTACACCTCACAGTCACATCACACTAACAAAGACTACACCTACAGTAGCGTAACATCCACGACTCTGTGAAGAGGAACATAAGAAAGGACCTGAAACTCTTCCCAAGAATTAAGATTAGTCCAATTTATCATTAAATTCTTCCCAAATTTTATTAATTATAAATGAATCCAATTTATATAAACCAAAAGAAATATTCATATTATTTTCAAAACTGCTTTTAATGAAACATGATTCTATTATATTCCTCTCAACCATGGACTTGCTTGATACAACCTTCTCAGCATTTTGAAAATCAATTGGATGGTTAAAATCTCTCACATGAATAAATAGAGCATTAGAATCTTGTCCAGTTCTAATGCTATATTTATGTTGTTTTAATCTTAGTTCAAGACTTTTACCAGTTTGACCATAATAAACTTTATCGCATATTTTACAGGGAATCTTATAGACACATCCGTCAGCATTTTGGGGAATTTTTTTATCAAAAGTCTTTTTTCTGTATCAAGATTTTTAAATACAACTTTGATATTAAAATTCTTAAGAAAGGAAGGCATATCAACCAAGTTTTCATGGTAAGGGAGAACCAACATATTTTTGGTTGAATAAGGTTGGTTGTCCCTTTTTGGATTGTAAAAAGTATTCCTAGCTATTTTAAAAGATTTATCAATTATGTTTCTTGGGTATTTTAAATCATTAGCTATTTCATAAATTTTAGAGATTTCTTCATCTATGAACTCTGGACTACAAATACGTAAAGCTCTCAAAAACATTGAAGAAAAAAACGACACTTTAACTCTATCTTGATGTGAAGAGTAATAGTGTACATAGGAACAATTATTTGTAGGTTTTCTGTAAATTTTGAATTTAAAATCAATGTTACCCTTAATAATAAAAACATCTAGGAAGGGCAATGAGTTATTTACTTCGAATTCAACAGTAAAATTTATAGAATGAGCTAAGTGAGGTGTAGTCTCGCCCCTTATATAAGCCCTTCTTGTCATGTTTCCTGTTATAGTTCCTTGATAATGTGAGTAGTCACGAAAGCGCTTGGAATTCTTCTATTTTTTCATAGTGGTTTTCTTGCATATATATATATATATATATATATATATATATATATATATATATATATATATATATATATATATATATATATATATATCTAACTATCTCTGTCTATTACATCGGACCAGCGGCAAGCATGACCAGAGAAAGTGGCTTCTCGATTTCAAGTCACTTATGAGCCTATACACAACGTTAGTTAGGCCTATACTGGCGTGCTGGCCCCGGGGCTGTGAATCGACCCATGGGTACACTTTAAGGAGAAGACACACGCGAGGAAACTATGTTTTCAGAGATTTTGTGGATGACGTTTATAAAGATGGAAGCGAAATATGTGTGTGTGTGTGTGTGTGTTTGGTGTGTGTGCGTATACGTACATGCCCGTGTCCTTGCCGTGTCATTGACACAACAGCTGCCTCAGGGCAACGCACTGTCCTTGAAAAACACCCAAACAGTGTTTTTGTCGGGGCGGGCCAGCTTAACAAACACCTCCACTGTTTTATCCCTGCCAAACACACACACACACACATACATACAACAGGCCTAGTGTCTAATCGACATGTGCCTAGGACAAAATGGTAACTAACACACACACACACACACACACACACACACACACACACACACACACACACACACACGAGGAAGATGAGGTATGGAGAGGTCAAGAGGGTAAGGTAGGTGTGTTGTGTGTGTACTCACCTAGTGTGTGTGTGTGTGTATGTATATATATTTGTATGTGTGTGTTTGTTTATGTGTGTGTGTGTGTTTGTGTGTATGTGTGCGTGTATGTTTGTGTGTGTTTGTATATGTGTGTGTGTTTGTATGTGTGTGTGTGTTTGTATGTGTGTGTGTATTTGTATGTGTGTGTGTACTCAAGCAATCATCACTAAAGTTAACATAACCTTATGGTTACCAGACTCCTGCTGTTAGGTGACGGGTTGTATATCCAAACACCTACTACTTAAGGTACCCCACTCTTAACTAACCACAACTACCTCTATTTAACCAGCTCATCTCTTCAGAACTACACTGCCTACTAAATAACAAGTGCCAGGCCTATGTCTACACTGCATCCTCAGTCTTCATAGTCTCTATCTGGCTGGGAATATACAATTGGTATCGCTTCAAATAATTTGGTCTCTGTGATAGCTATGATGTCCAGGTTGGCTTCCACTATCTCTTCAAATTTCAGTGTATATACACTGAGAGATAGACACTTCTCAGTGTATATACAATGAGAAATACACCTCACAGTATACATACACAGATATACACACCTCACAGTATACATACACATCACGTATACACCAGCAGAGCAAACAACAGCGGCAGCACCAGCAGTACAAGACCTTGTGGTACACCACAGTCAACCAAGATCAAGGTCTTGACCCTGACCGTGTGTAGAGTGAGAGATAGAGAGAGAGAGGGAGAGGGAGAGAGAGAGAGAGAGAGAGAGAGAGAGAGAGAGAGAGAGAGGGAGGGGAGAGGAGAGAGTGAGAGAGAGAAGAACCCTGGGGTGTATATTAAAAGAGAGGCAGTGATATATACACTGTGAGGTGTATATCTCAGTGTCTATACACTGTGAGGTGTATATCTCAGTGTCTATACACTGTGAGGTGTATATCTCAGTGTATATACACTGAGAGGTATATATCTCAGTCTTAATGACCCTCGTGTAGTAGATAGACTTTAAACCCCATGAACTCAATCTCTCTCTCTCTCTCTCTCTCTCTCTCTCTCTATATATATATATATATATATATATATATATATATATATATATATATATATATATATATATATATATATATATATACACACAAATTATTTGGATAGTTACTTCATGCGTGTTTAAATTACCAGCACTTGTGATTATTATTATTATTACTATTATTAGTAATAGTAGTAGTAATAGTAGTAATATTGGTTACTTTATGTGCGTTTTTGCAGTTGTATAAACACACACATACACACACACACACACACACACACACACACACACACACACACACACAGGAAGATTTCTTCAGTCACAGAGTGGTCGGGAAGTGGAATAGTTTAGGAAGCGATGTAGTGGAGGCAGGTTCCATACATAGCTTTAAGCAGAGGTATGATAAAGCTCATGGCGCAGGGAGAGTGACCCAGTAGCGGCCAGTGAAGAGCGGGGCCAGGAGCTTGAATCGACCCTGCAACCACAACTAGGTGAGTACACACACAACACACACACACACACACACACACACACACACACACACACACACACACACATACACACAAGGACATCAATGTGTGCGTATAAACATTTGCTCAATTTATCACCCAGTCATGTACGTTTCAAGAGTATGTGTACACACTATACACCAGAAATTGTGCACATATTCAAGGACTGAATCCTTCCTTTATAGGATTGAATCCTTCCTTTATAGGATTAAATGCTTCCTATATAGGATTGAATCCTTCCTTTATAGGATTGAATCCTTTATAGGATTGAATCCTTCCTTTATAGGATTGAATCCTTTATAGGATTGAATCCTTTATAGGATTGAATCCTTCCTTTATAGAATTGAATCCTTCCTTTATAGGATTGAATCCTTTATAGGATTGAATCCTTTATAGGATTGAATCCTTTATAGGATTGAATCCTTTATAGGATTGAATCCTTTATAGGATTGAATCCTTTATAGGATTGAATCCTTTATAGGATTGAATCCTTTATAGGATTGAATCCTTCCTTTATAGGATTAAATCCGTCCTATATAGGATTGAATCCTTCCTTTATAGGATTGAATCCTTCCTTTATAGGATTAAATCCTTCCTATATAGGATTGAATCCTTTATAGGATTGAATCCTTCCTTTATAGGATTGAATCCTTCATAGGATTGAATCCTTCCTTTATAGGATTGAATCCTTCCTTTATAGGATTGAATCCTTCCTTTATAGGATTGAATCCTTCCTTTTTAGGATTGAATCCTTTATAGGATTGAATCCTTTTTAGGATTGAATCCTTCCTTTATAGAAATGAATTCTTCCTTTATAGGATTGAATCTTTTCTTTATAGGATTGACTCCTTTATAGGATTGACTCCTTTATAGGATTGAATACTGTCTACATAGGGTGATGTCTGCGGTAGGATGGGAGGGAAGAGAGTCTAACCCTAAATACCACCGTACATAAATACCTTAAAAATCTTCTTTAAGACTTCTTTAAATTCTCTTTAAACCCTCTTAAACTCTTTTAACCCCCCAAACCCCTCCGTCACCCCGATTAACCCGATTTCCCACACGCATTGTCTCTAATTATCCTCTTTATCCATACAGTGTGGGTGTCCTAGTTATCCATACATAGTGTGGGTGTCCTAGTTATCCATACATAGTGTGGGTGTCCTAGTTATCCATACATAGTGTGAGTGACCTAGTTATCCATACATAGTGTGGGTGTCCTAGTTATCCATACATAGTGTGAGTGACCTAGTTATCCATACATAGTGTGGGTGTCCTAGTTATCCATACATAGTGTGGGTGTCCTAGTTATCCATACATAGTGTAGGTGTCCTAGTTATCCATACAGTGTGGGTGTCCTAGTTATCCATACATAGTGTGGTGTCCTAGTTATCCATACATAGTGTGAGTGACCTAGTTATCCATACATAGTGTGGGTGTCCTAGTTATCCATACATAGTGTGAGTGACCTAGTTATCCATACATAGTGTGGGTGTCCTAGTTATCCATACATAGTGTGGGTGTCCTAGTTATCCATACATAGTGTAGGTGTCCTAGTTATCCATACAGTGTGGGTGTCCTAGTTATCCATACATAGTGTGGGTGTCCTAGTTATCCATACATAGTGTGAGTGACCTAGTTATCCATACATAGTGTGGGTGTCCTAGTTATCCATACATAGTGTGAGTGACCTAGTTATCCATACATAGTGTGGGTGTCCTAGTTATCCATACATAGTGTGGGTGTCCTATTTATCCATACATAGTGTGGGTGTCCTAGTTATTTACACAGTGTGGGTGTCCTTGTTATCCATACATAGTGTGGGTGTCCTAGTTATCCATACATAGTGTGGGTGTCCTAGTTATCCATACATAGTGTGGGTGTCCTAGTTATCCATACATAGTGTGGGGTGTCCTTGTTATCCATACATAGTGTGGGTGTCCTAGTTATCCATACATAGTGTGGGGTGTCCTAGTTATCCATACATAGTGTGGGTGTCCTAGTTATCCATACATAGTGTGGGTGTCCTTGTTATTCATACATAGTGTGGGTGTCCTAGTTATCCATACATAGTGTGGGTGTCCTAGTTATCCATACATAGTGTGGGTGCCTAGTTATCCATACATAGTGTGGGTGTCCTAGTTATCCATACATAGTGTGGTGTCCTAGTTATCCATACATAGTGTGGGTGTCCTTGTTATCCATACATAGTGTGGTGTCCTAGTTATCCATACATAGTGTGGGTGTCCTAGTTATCCATACATAGTGGGGTGTCCTGTTATCCATACATAGTGTGGGTGTCCTAGTTATCCATACATAGTGTGGGTGTCCTAGTTATCCATACATAGTGTGGGTGTCCTAGTTATCCATACATAGTGTGGGTGTCCTAGTTATCCATACATAGTGTGGGTGTCCTAGTTATCCATACATAGTGTGGGTGTCCTTGTTATCCATACATAGTGTGGGTGTCCTAGTTATCCATACATAGTGTGGGTGTCCTAGTTATCCATACATAGTGTGGGTGTCCTAGTTATCCATACATAGTGTGGGTGTCCTGTTATCCATACATAGTGTGGGTGTCCTAGTTATCCATACATAGTGTAGGTGTCCTAGTTATCCATACATAGTGTGGGTGTCCTAGTTATCCATACATAGTGTGAGTGACTAGTTATCTATAGTGTGGGTGTCCTAGTTATCCATACATAGTGTGGATGTCCTAGTTATCCATACATAGTGTGAGTGACCTAGTTATCCATACATAGTGTGGGTGTCCTAGTTATCCATACATAGTGTGGGTGTCCTAGTTATTCATACATAGTGTGCGTGTCCTAGTTATCCATACATAGTGTGGGTGTCCTAGTTATCCATACATAGTGTGGGTGTCCTAGTTATCCATACATAGTGTGGGTGTCCTAGTTATCCATACATAGTGTGGGGTGTTCTAGTTATCCATACATAGTGTGGGTGTCCTAGTTATCCATACATAGTGTGAGTGTCCTAGTTATCCATACATAGTGTGGGTGTCCTAGTTATCCATAAATAGTGTGGGTGTCCTAGTTATCCATACATAGTGTGGGTGTTCTAGTTATCCATACATAGTGTGGGGTGTCCTAGTTATCCATACATAGTGTGGGTGTTCTAGTTATCCATACATAGTGTGGGGTGTCCTAGTTATCCATACATAGTGTGGGTGTCCTAGTTATCCATACATAGTGTGGGTGTCCTAGTTATCCATACATAGTGTGGGTGTCCTAGTTATCCATACATAGTGTGGGTGTCCTAGTTATCCATACATAGTGTGGGTGTCCTTGTTATCCATACATAGTGTGGGTGTCCTAGTTATCCATACATAGTGTGGGTGTCCTAGTTATCCATACATAGTGTGGGTGTCCTAGTTATGCATACATAGTGTGGGTGTCCTAGTTATCCATACATAGTGTGGGTGTCCTAGTTATCCATAAATAGTGTGAGTGTCCTAGTTATCCATACATAGTGTGGGTGTCCTAGTTATCCATAAACAGTGTGGGTGTCCTAGTTATCCATACAGTGTGGGTGTCCTAGTTATCCATACATAGTGTGGGTGTCCTAGTTATCCATACATAGTGTGGGTGTCCTAGTTATCCATACATAGTGTGGATGTCTTATCCATACATAGTGTAGATAGTTACCCTTGTTATCCACACAGTGTTATCCGCACAGTGTTATCCGCACAGTGTTATCCGCACAGTGTTATCCACACAGTGTTATCCGCACAGTGTTATCCGCACAGTGTTATCCACACAGTCTTATCCACAGTGTTATCCGCACAGTGTTATCCACACAGTGTTATCCGCACAGTGTTATCCACACAGTGTTATCCGCAGTGTTATCCGCACAGTGTTATCCACACAGTGTTATCCACACAGTATTATCCGCACAGTGTTATCCGCACAGTGTTATCCACACAGTGTTATCCACAGTGTTTATCCACACAGTGTTATCCGCACAGTGTTATCCGCACATGTGTTATCCACAGTGTTATCCACACAGTGTTATCCACACAGCGTTATCCTCACAGTGTTATCCACACAGTGTTATCCGCACAGTGTTATCCACACAGTGTTATACACACAGTGTTATCCGCACAGTGTTATCCACAGTGTTATCCACACAGTTCTCAAGTGTTATCCACACAGTGTTATCCACACAGTTACCATTTTGTCCTAGGCACATGTCAATTAGACACTAGGCCTGTTGTATGTATGTGTGTGTGTGTAAGGAAACACTTCGAAATGTTCTGTTATCCACACAGTGTTATCCACACAGTGTTATCCGCACAGTGTTATAACATTGTTATCCGCACAGTGTTATCCACACAGTGTTATCCACACAGTGTTATCCGCACAGTGTTATCCACACAGTGTTATCCACACAGTGTTATTTACACAGTGTTATCCGCACAGTGTTATCCACACAGTGTTATCCACGCAGTGTTATCCACACAGTGTTATCCACACAGTGTTATCCGCACAGTGTTATCCACACAGTGTTATCCGCACAGTGTTATCCACACAGTGTTATCCGCACAGTGTTATCCGCACAGTGTTATCCGCACAGTGGTATTCACACAGTGTTATCCGCACAGTGTTATCCATACAGTGGTATCCACTCAGTGTTATCCACACAGTGTTATCCGCACAGTGTTATCCGCACAGTATTATCCACACAGAGTTATCCACACAGTGTTATCTGCACAGTGTTATCCACACAGTGTTATCCGCACAGTGTTATCCATGTTATCCACACAGTGTTATCCACAGTGTTATCCGCACAGTGTTATCCACACAGTGTTATCCGCAGTGTTATCCACACAGTGTTATCACACAGTGTTATCCACTGTTATCCGCACAGTGTTATCCACACAGTTTTATCCACACAGTGTTATCCACACTGTTATCCGCACAGTGCTATCCACACAGTGTTATCCGCAGTGTTATCCACACAGTGTTATCCACACAGTGTTATCCACACAGTGTTATCCACACAGTGTTATCCACACAGTGTTATCCACACAGTGTTATCCACAGTGTTATCCACACAGTGTTATCCACACAGTGTTATCCACAGATTTTAGATTTAGGTTTTGCCACCGAAGTGGCTAGTTTATTGTGCACCCCATATCCATCCTGTGGACGGTAGCGCAAGAGCATATGGATACACAAAAGGCCTAGGCACTAGGCCCCAAAAGGGTTAACAATTGTACATTTGGGTTTATATCTACATTTCAATTATCTGTTACAAGCAAATTTAGGAAATTTGCTTAGTATAACTGGCATCTTATTTCATGAATAAGATATTTTGACAAGTCACATAGTTATTATACTGTCTATCTCTATATTCCTCAATAAGTGGACAATTCAGCACATAGTGTTCAAGACAGTGACCATATGCCTGATCACATAATTTGCATTTAGTTTGATCATCATCTGTCTCCCAAACTGTCAGAAGTACTTGTAGCCAAGCCTAAGCCTGGCCACTACAACATCAGTCAGTACTTGTAGCCAAGCCTAAGCCTGGCCACTACAACATCAGTCAGTACTTGTAGCCAAGCCTAAGCCTGGCCACTACAACATCAGTCAGTACTTGTAGCCAAGCCTAAGCCTGGCCACTACAACATCAGTCAGTACTTGTAGCCAAGCCTAAGCCTGGCCATACATCAGTCGTGACTAAGCTGCCACACCATCAGTCAGTCTGTTCACATTGCAAGTTGCTCCACAAACATGCCCATCTGTGCTCGCATTATCATGAACACAGATAGGCACGTTCATGGAAATTAATTTGGATTTATATCTACAGTTTACTTATCTGTTACAAGCAAATTTAGGAAATTTGCTTAGAATAAGTGGTATCCTACCTTCACTAATAAGATATCTTGACATGTCACATAGGTTATTATACTGTCTATCTCTATATTCCTCAATAAGTGGACAATTCAGCACATAGTGTTCAAGACAGTGACCATATGCCTGATCACATAATTTGCATTTAGTTTCCACACAGTGTAAATAACCTCATAAATGAACCCCATATTTAAATACTTACTCTTCAACAGAACAAAAATAAAGGAACACATTCCTAATAATATATAATAAATGTCTCAAGAAAATTGCCAGAAGGATAATAATAATTTAGGTGTGTATTCATATGCGTGAGAATATTCTCAGTGATTGTATTGAACAATTGAGAACAATTTCAGTGATTGTAGTCAGCAATTTCGCCCTTAAAAACAGTATTGTCACGATTTTTTTTCAGAATTTCTGTATTTTTAACTATGTAAATTCATAGTTTTTTAATGTTTTAATTTCAGTCTTAATTTCTTAAAATTATATACTATATATAAACGAATCTATAGCATTGCTGAAATATTCTAACCCTTTTTAATCGTAGTTTTGAGTGGTTATAAGGATGTTATTTAATTGTGGATTTTATATAGTTATAGCTAAATAGAAAATATAGTAGATTTGACGGGAAGTTTAAGGGAAGAAATGGCGGGTAAAATTCCCGCCAAAAAGCGACAAGGTCATTGGTCCCTCAGTTCTTTGTTCAAGGTCTCTGATATTATCCCCGCTACGACACGCTACGCCGCCCTACGACACGCTACGCCACCTACCGGCTCACCCATATCATTCCCTGTCTTGCGGGATGGCATTTCCGCAAAAAAACAAAGCTCTATAAACAGTATTTGCCACGTTGTTTTGTTTATCTTTTTTCCCGCCAAAATGCCGGGATTTAAAAGCGCGGGAAATTCTCGTTTTCTTTGTGGCATCTTTGACAAGTTGTAATTCTAATGACTTTATGCTAATTTTGTGAGTTAGTAAGAAAGCAGGTAAGTTTTTATTCACGTTTATCACACAAGATTATACGTATAAATTGATCTTATGCAGTAAATACGGGTAAATTAAGCCAGGATGAGCCAGGGAAGTTAAACACCGTGACTAACATCCGTTCAGGGTACTCTTAATTATTTCCGCTTTACGTTTAAGGGAGTATTACTTATCATAACACTTTATCTGAAGCTCTGAGGAGAGTCTTACACAATGGATAACTTTCTAAACTATAATCATAATTATACAGAGCTTAATTTACTTATCAGGTTAATTACATATATAATTTGTCATATTTCAGCCAGAGACAAAACAGACTTCAGAAAATCGTCCTTAATGGAATATTAATAAAAATAATAATCAGGATATTTTTGAAATTGTAAATACTATTAATGACGTGAATAAATGGTTTATAACACTGATACTTGAGACACTTGTGCAACATTGTGGTATCTTTATTCTGGGAACGTTTCGCCCGCCAGTGGCTTCTTCAGTCCGTTCCGGAGAAAAGTGAGAGATGAGGTGGAGGAGTTTGGGGTAACCAGTCCCTCAGTCTGGAGTCTATGTGTTCAGTCCCAGTTCAGTTCAGTTCAGACTCTCAGGTAAGGACCCACTAGGGGCGAGGGGGAAGTGGGGACAGAAGAAGAATAGCCGGTGAGAGGAAGAGCTGAAGGAGAAGAGAAAGAGTCAGGACTAAACCCAACAGTCTAACTACCAGGTTCAGTCCCTCAGTCTTAATAATGGTATAAGACTGATGGACTGAAGACATCGACTCCAGGCCGAGGGACTGATTACCCCAAACTCTCTCTCTGTATTGGACTGAAGAAGCTACTAATGACACATTTTAATTACTTCCCATATGTAATTTGTATACACGAAATTACCTTTATATTAAGAATATCTTAGGATAATCTAAATTATATTCTAAACAGCACTGAAGATAAAATTAAATGTGTTGGCTTATTAGGTTTAAAGCCTACCTACTGGGTGATTTATTAGGAGTAAGGTCTATCTACTACACGAGGGTCATTAAGACTGGTTGGTTGGTTAATGGGGTTTAAAATCTACTACACCAGGGTCATTAAGACTGGTTGGTTGGTTAATGGGGTTTAAAGTCTATCTACTACACCAGGGTCATTAAGACTGGTTGGTTGGTTAATGGGGTTTAAAGTCTATCTACTACACCAGGGTCATTAAGACTGGTTGGTTGGTTAATAGGGTTTAAAGTCTATCTACTACACCAGGGTCATTAAGACTGGTTGGTTAATGGGGTTTAAAGTCTATCTACAACACCAGGGTCATTAAGACTGGTTGGTTGGTTAATGGGTTTTAAAGTCTACTACACCAGGGTCATTAAGACTGGTTGGTTGGTTAATGGGGTTTAAAGGCTATCTACTACACGAGAGTAATTAAGACTGGTTGGTTGGTTAATGGGGTTTAAAGTCTATCTACTACACGAGAGTAATTAACACTGGTTGGTTGGTTAATGGGGTTTAAAGTCTACTACAGGAGGGTCATTAAGACTGGTTAGTTGGTTAATGGGGTTTAAAGTTTATCTACTACACGAGTGTGTTGGTTCAAGACTCTGGCCTGGTTGGCCATGAATACCGTTAGACACATCTCACACTTATTTTCGAGTGCATATCTCATTACAAGGCTTCCTGCCACTGTTATACACCCAAAAATACATCCCTGTATGTTAATACATCCATGCATGAGGGCTCTGGAGGGAGTGCTGGTTGAGTTAGGGTTAGATCGCTTGTAATATGTACTGAAAATTGTATAAAAGACTGACAACCAATTACTGAGTCCCTTACAAGCACTCTCGGCGTGCCAAAACAAACACCAGCCAATCACTGAGCAACTTACAACCATGCTTGTCGTATCAAAACAAGCACCAGCCAATCACTGAGGAACTTACAACCATGCTTGTCGTACCAAAACAAACACCAACCAATCACTGAGCAACTTACAACCATGCTTGTCGTACCAAAACAATCATCAACCAATCACCGAACCTCTTGCAAGTGGAACAGTAAAACACGTGCAACAATTGAGAATCATTATTGTTGAAAGGTTTCGCCTACACGGTAGGCTTCTTCAGTCGAATACAAACGCAGCAGGTGTCGTAGCGAATTAAAGATGATGTAATCAGTCCATCAACCTTGGAGAAATAGTATTTGAGGTGCTCAGTCCCTCAGCCTGGAGAAGAGTTCAGCTTCGTGTCGTTCCCGACCATGAAGCTGAACTCTTCTCCAGGCTAAGGGACTGATCACCTCAAATACTGTTTCCCCAAGGTTGATGGACTGATTACATCATCTTCACTACTACTGCTTCCTCTGTATTTGACTGAAGAATCCTACTGTGTAGGCGAAAAGTTTCTTACTGATCTACTTGTAAGAGGTTCGGTGATTGGCTAGTCTGTTTTGGTACAAGAAGCGGGCTTGTAAGAGGCTCAGTGATTGGCTAGTCTTTGTTTTGGTACGCCAAGAGGGCTTGTAAGGGGCTCAATGATTAGCTAGTCTTTGTTTTGGTATGCTAAGAAGGCTTGTAAGGGGCTCAGTGATTGGCTAGTCTTTGTTTCGGAACGCCAAGAGAGCTTGCAAGGAGCTCAATGATTGGCTAGTCTTTGTTTTGGTACGCCAAGAGGGCTTATAAGGGGCTCAGTGATTCTTCCTTCAATTTCTTCAGAATAAACAGTCTAGTATCCTTCCGACACAACTTTTTCAGCATTTATAACTGCTGAAACACACACACACACACACACATGATAGAGCTCCAGGAGCTTTATCATGTGTGTGTGTGTGTGTGTGAGGTAACATTCAAGTTTTTAAAGAAAATATAGGAATTTCAACAGACTCTTCCTTGTTATCCTTGAATAAAATCCCAATATTAAATTATTATTATTATTATTATTATTATTATTATTATTATTATTATTATTATTATTATAGGGAGGGAGAGTGTGCTTTAAAGGGTGGGGGTGAGTAATGGTGGGCTCTAGGGTTCGATACCCGGCTCGAGACCGTCTCTTGAAGATCGTACATGACTGTGTTGCAAGACTTGTGACACACACACATACATACAGAAAGAGAGAGAGAGAGATTCAGGAAGAGGAAAGAGATGAATCAGGAAGTAATTCAATAATACCCTTCCTTTCTTCCTTCCCTATACATATATATATATATATATATATATATATATATATATATATATATATATATATATATATATATATATATATATATATATATATATATATACACACACACACACGTGTGTATGTTCAGTGTATACATATGTGTATTTACCGACCTGTGTCTGCTGGGGTTGAGTCACAGCTCCTGGCCTTAACTCATTGCTAACTCTGCAGTTATATATCTTCTCAACTTAAAATATAAAAGTTATAGCCTAAAATATATTAATTATTCCATAGAATATAATAGTTATACCCTAAAATATATTAATTATACCCCAGAACATAATAGTTATACCCTAAAATAACAGTAATTATACCCGAGAATATAATAGTTATACCCTAAAATATATTAAACTAGTTATAACCTAAAATACATTAATTATACACCAGAATATCTTAGTTATACTATAAAATATATTAATTATACCTTGAATATAATAGTTTTTCCTTAAAATATATCAGTTATACCTCAGAATACAATAGTTATACCTTTAAATATATTAGTTATACCCTAAAATATATTAATTATACTAGTTATACCCTAAAATATATTAATTATACTAGTTATACACTAAAATATATTTATACTAGTTATATCCTAAAATATATTAATTATACCCCAGAATACAATAGTTATACCCTAAAATATATTATACCCCAGAATACATTAGTTATACCCTAAAATATATTAATTATACTCCAGAATACATTAGTTATATCCAAAAAAATATATTAATTATACCCCAGAATACATTAGTTATACTGTACCTTAAAATAGCAGTATAGTTATACCTGAGGTAGCTGGTGGATAGTAGACTACTAACCTGGGCAACTAGTACCAGCCTGACAGGACCTGCTACTAGGATTGAAGACTAGGTTGGCTCCACAGAGGTGGGTAAAACCTCGACCAGCCCAGCACGAAACGTAGCGGTCACAGTGACTGCCGTCTGGGAAGTTACCGAAAGGTGCTAGGCACCTAGGGTCGGTCAGTGCCTGTAAGGGGAAGTAGGTGAGTCAGTGACTATTTGCTGACTAGTGACTATTGCCTATTTAGTGACTAGTATTTACTATTTAGCACCTAGGTGCTGCACATTATGTGCTACGTCTAAGTACTACACACCAGGTGCTACACCTAGGTGCTACACACTAAGTGCTACACCTAGGTGCTACACACTAGTTACATCTAAGTAATACACACTAGGTGCTACATCTAGGTACTACACACTAGGTGCTACACCTAGGTACTACACACTAGGTGCTACACCTAGGAACTTTACCTAGGTGTTTGCACCTAGGAGCCAGAAGGACACATCACCAAGGTTACTACACTACCAGAGCAAGTGGTGCTTAACCTGAGGGGCGGGGCCCAGGAGCTAGCGCCCGGCCGGACGACTGCTTGGCCGCGCTCCCGTAACTACCGTCTCACCTTCCCGCAGCTGGCCTCCAGCTCCCGGCACCGTGACACTCAAGGCTGTAGCGGCGGGGCACGAGTTGAACCCTTGATTTACGGTCTCTCTCTCTCTCTTTCTCTCTCTTTCTCACTCTCACTCTCTCTCTCTCTCTCTCTCTCTCTTCTCACTCTCTCTCTCTCTCTCTCTCTCTCTCTCTATATCTCTCTCTCTCTCTCTCTCTCTCTCTCTCTCACTCTCTCTCTCTCTACTCTCTACTTCTCTCCTCTCTCTCTCTTTTATATATTTCTTCTCTCTTCTCTCTCTCATCTCTCTCACTCTCTCTCTCTCTCTCTCTCTCTCTCTCTCTCTCTCTCTCTCTCTTCTCCCTACTCTCTCTCTCTCTCTCTCTCTCTCTCTCTCTCTCTCTCTCTCTCACTCTCTCTCTCTCTCTCTCTCTCTCTCTCTCTCTCTCTCTCTCTCTCTCTCTCTCTCTTCACTCTCTCTCTCTCTCTCTCTCTCTCTTCTCTCTTCTCTCTCTATTACACTGACTCTACTCTTTCATCTCATTCTCTCTGGTCTACTCTAACTCTCTCTTATTCTCTCTCAGTATATACATCTGGTCGTAATGGACTTGAGTGAGTTTCTTGGGATGAAATGATAACCTAGTGACATTATTTCTTAGGGGAGTAAATGGTTCGGTAGCATTAATGAGTAGGCTTCTGGGATGAAGTTTCTTCTAGGCGGGGTCCATACACTGGTAGTTACATTAATCAGTATCTTAGGTATTAAGATCTTGACTGGTGGTGTACAGGTGACATGCGCCTTAATGACCCTGGTGGGACTTTAAACCCCTACCAATCAACCAGTCTTAATGAACATGGTGTAGTAGATAGACTTTAAACCCCATTAACCAATCAACCAGTCTTAATGAACATGGTCTAGTAGATAGACTTTAAACCCCATTAAACAGCACAAACAGTCTATTGAATTTCTTTCGTATATACAGTTTATATACTCCCTATATATATATATATATATATATATATATATATATATATATATAATATATATATATATATATATATATATATATATATATATATATTATACAATAGAAGTTGCATAAGAGGTTGATAGGATAGACGATGTTGGATAGGCTGTATGTTTCTGGACTGAATAGACAGGATAGAGGAATCACAGTTGACTGGATGAGTGTCTTAGAGGAAGTGGATAGAGATTGATGGTCCAGGAAACAGTGTCTAGTGATGGACCAGTGTGGCCAGTGGTCCATATATCAACGGTAACTGTTACTTCCTAGCAATCTGGTCCATATTATTGTGCCCCTCATATCCATCCTGTGGATGGTAGTGGCTAGTTTCTTGTGTACCTCATATCCATCCTGTGGATGGTAGTGGCTAGTTTATTGTGTACCTCATATCCATCCTGTGGATGGTAGTGGCTAGTTTATTGTGTACCTCATATCCATCCTGTGGAGGGTAGTGGTTAGTTTATTGTGTACCTCATATCCATCCTGTGGATGGTAGTGGCTAGTTTATTGTGTACTCTCATATCCATCCTGTGGATGGTAGTGGCTAGTTTATTGTGTACTTCATATCCATCCTGTGGATGGTAGTGGCTAGTTTATTGTGTACTCATAGCCATCCTGTGGATGGTAGTGGCTAGTTTATTGTGTACTCATATCCATCCT